>WYDF02284335.1:0-16835 GCA_009867245.2 Adranes taylori | reverse complement strand
ATATAAATCTCCGTGGCGCGAGGCCCCTCAAACCGCGAGGCCGTGGGCTGTGGCCCACGTCGCCCACGCCTTACGCCACCTCTGATAATGAATAGTTCTTGCTTCCTACAATTGAAAACGAATTTAAACACTTCTTATTTGTAGCATACCGATATTAATACCATGGAATCTATGAAACTTTTCGATTTCATGGTTTTTATTTGGGAAATCGTTTTGTATTCCAAACTGGTGCAAATTCGCCCATTCCTGCTTTGTGCAAAATTGAGTATCAAGCTAATGGTTTAAGTTCTAATATAAATTATGCAAAATCATAATACATTAAAACCTATATGCACTAGAAGTACTTCCATTGCAATATTAACTAGACGAGTTAATTATTTCGTAAACTACATATTGTCTGAAATCTGAATGCAACCGCCAATTAGCTTAATAATGACAGACAGAAAATTCTCATCAGGACCAGTTCTGGTATAGATGGTAGCTATCATTAGTACCCTCCGGTTTCAGCTGCATCTGTGTCTAATGACTCTGCATACTACACAACTCTGGTTTGTTTAAGCAAATTTGAAAATCCTCTATATAATGTACGTATGACCGAATTACAGAGGTCTATGATCGTAGATGGTTGTTAGACGAAGTGACACCTTACGTGATATGAACTATTATAAGATTTTTAGTTCATTTCAAATTATTAATTATAGTACTTATTAGTGTTGCTTTTTTAACATTAATAGAACGTAAAACTTTAGGATATATTGAAGTTCGTAAAGGACCAAATAAATCTGGTTTTATAGGTATTATTCAACCTTTTAGAGACGCAATTAAATTGTTTTCTAAGGAAAGTATTTTTCCTTTAATATCAAATTATTTTATTTATTATTTTTGTCCAATTTTAAATTTTTTCATTTCTTTATTAATATGAATGTGTATTCCTATGATTTCAATATTTTTTAATTGTAATTATTCTTTATTATTTTTTTTTGTTGTTCTAGAGTTGGGGTATATATAATTATAGTTGCTGGTTGATCATCAAATAGAAATTATTCTATATTAGGAGTTCGATCTGTAGTAAATTTGTTATTGATTTTATTATCTATATTATTTTTAATTTTTGATTTAAATATTATTAGTTTTATGAAGTATCAATACTATATTTGATTTTTATTTATGTTTTTTCCATTAATAATAATTCTTTTTATTTCTTTATTAGCAGAAACAAATCATACTCCTTTTGATTTTGCTGAAGGAGAATCAGAATTAGTTTCTGGTTTAATATGGAATACAGAAGAGGTGGATTTGCTATAATTTTTATAGCTGACTATGCAAGAATTTTATTTATAAGATTTATATGTTCAATAATTTTTCTTGGTGGAAATTTAATGGATTTTATATTTTTTATTAAAATTGAAGCTTAAGCGCTACTTAACCCATTAGTGCCCGCCATATGATATGTCATACGCCTAACATTGTAGAAATTAGCTCCGTCTATCTATTCAAATCTACAGTTCTATAGTATTTTTAGTACTCAAGTATCACAAATAGATATCGCTTGTGTTCTCCAAGTTGAAAAAATTCTATAAGTTTTAACCTGAATAAGAAATTGTAGTTTGAAATTTGCCGATTGTTTTTTTGAGGTTAGAATATTGTAATGCCGGATCAAGCTAAAGTGTTTTGTGTAGAAAACAAATTGTCAGTTTATATTGTGTGATAAATTATAATTTAAAACAGTTTTGCGCTTCTAATTTTAAAATTTACGTGCAAAAATCGAAAAGGTGAGTAAATTATAGTGTTTTGAAATTTACATATGATTTGTAATACGCTGGACTGAAGTGTTTACTAATATGCTATCACAGAAGTATTTTATTATTTCTTATTTTGCACCAATTTATTCATCCTTATTTACAGATGGTTTAGAAACGGAAGTATGGAAGAAAATATGATCCAAATAATTCCAAAGATGCTGAAGAGCTCATGCGAATGTTAGAAGATTAGGAAGACGAGGACACTTTAGCTCTAGAAATAGATAAATGTAGGGAATTAGATATAGTACTTCATTATCCTATGGATGGAAATGAATCAGATATGGCTGATGCAGGAAGTGACAGAGAAGATGAAAAACAGTACTTTAATATTGGAAAAGGTGTATTAGCCGAAAGTGTGGTAGTTACTGGAATCGGTGAACATAAAAAAAATATAATGTACCCCATACCAGCAAATAATGTGCATTCTCCTAAGAAAGCAAGACAAAATGAAGAGGCTGAGATTTCAGTAAGTGAGAATGAATGTATTCCAAGTAAATCACAAGAAATTCAATATGGCAAATCCAAAATTCAGCGAAATTGGGAAGAAAAGCTACTAGATAAGGGCAATTTCGACATAATATTTGGAAAATCTACAAAACCATATATTATAGGTGAGTGGCAGGAAAAAATATAAAGCCAATACATATTTTTAAACTATATTTTGATGAAGCCTTTATGTAGTATATTTGTAAAGAAACTGTTAGATATGCTTCACAAAAAGGTGTATTGTTGCAATTAGCTGTTGAAGATTTATATAAATATTTTGGAATATTGCTTCTTTCGAGGTACCACTGTCTTCCTTCGGGATACCAAATTCCTTTTCTTTCGGTAATCTGTACAGCGACAAGAATTATTTGAGTTATTTTGGTAAATACTTAGGTAATAATAATAATAATAATAACATTTATTGACATCCTAAAAATTCTTTACAAAACCATATATACACAACAAATATTACACAAAACTAATTCCACTTAATACTAATTCAATAAATAAATAAATCGATTCTTAATAAAACAACCCTCAGTGCTCCTTCGCTCATCACTTTTATATTTCCCTTATTTTTATTCCCATACTCTTACTATTCCTTTCAATTTAACCCCTCCACTATCTTCTCCATTATTTTGATTCCTTTTCCTCCCTATCCCCATACACATCCTGCAGTGTCTTGCTTCCTCGTTTTGCTCCTCCCTCCATCCCAATATTTCATATTCATTCACCCAGTGCTCCCATGTTTCCTCCATTTCTTCACAACATATTTCACTCTCTTATATTCCGGCCTTGTTGGTACCACCTCTATTTCCTTATACTTACTATTGTATCGCGTACCCCTATCTTTTCTCTTCTTTCTTGCATTTCGACACCCTTCATCGTTCCCTCCACTACTACTTCACACTCCTTACATTCCATCATTCTATCATACCATTCTCTCATCGATCACCCACATCTCTCATACACTTTCTTCCGATCCTTCGCCCATTTATTCCCTATCACTCCCTTTTCCACATCCTCCATAGCACACATATGTACCTTCCTCACAATTCTTTCCATCTCTCCTGTCATCACCTGTCTTTCATATCTTACCATCTTCTTTATTCCCCTTTACCCAGCACTTGTTCAAATTAACTTTCTGTAACACAATCTCACTAGGAGTTGACTTATCTTCTCCCAAAATCCTCTTCAGATATTTTGTACCATTCTTTCTATCTCCTCCCTCTCCTTAAATAGAAGGATGTATTGGGAGATGCGAAGTGACTCCCATTGTGATCTAGTAAGTAATACTATGAGAAGAAACCGATTTGAACAAATACATAGGTTTTTGCACTTCAACGACAACAATTTTTTCGACAAAGCAAATAAAGTATACAAAATGGAGCCAGTTATTGACCATCTGAATAGAAAATTCCAAGAATACATTGAGGCACTGGATGGAAACTTTTCGCTGGACGAAGCTATGGAACCTTATTACGGCCATCATTCAATGACGCAATTTATACGAGGTAAGCAAATAAGATTTGGAAGATTTGGTGTTTGGCAACATCTAAAAGATACATGACTAAATTTGCTCTATATACTGGTAAAGGCGACAAGAAGCAAGGGAACTCTCTAGGAAGTTCTGTAACAGAAAAACTGTGCGTAGAATTTTTACCACCGAGCTCGAAAATTCATTTTTACATTCTTGCCTCTACTAACTGACTGAAAGACAAAAATATCAATTGTATCTGCAAAATAAGGAAGGATAGGATTGAAAAAGCTCCATTGAAGAAACTGAAAAAAGACCACAGTGGTACTCACTATACCCTTCATGATAAAGAAAATGAGCTTACATTGATTCGTTGGCAGGACAACAGTGAAGTTACCATGACAACAAATATAATATCTGCCGAAATATTTAGGGAAACCCAATGTAACAGGTGGTCTAGAAAAGATCAAAAAATGACACAACTGGCTCAACTAAGCCTTGTGAAATTGTACAATAAAGGTATGGGCGGGATAGTCGTTTTTGATAAACTAAGAGGCTTATACCGATTGCGGATTAGGTCCAAGATGTTGGTATTGGCACATATTGTGGTTTTGCCTAAATGGCGCAATAGTTAATATGTGGGTGCTCTACTGGAATGTGGATCCAATATTGCTCTTGGAGCTGTACCACAGAACGGTTGAAGCTCTGCTTGCAGCAGCAGACATTTCAACCCCTCGTGGCATTCGCCCAAAATCTTCAAAATTAATAGCCGAAGAAATTCGCTTAGATAATATGGGCCACTTGGTCGATAAAAATGAAAAACAGCAAAGTTGTGGAAAGTGTGGTAAGTGCACGAAATACAAATGCATAAAGTGTAACATTGGTTTACATCCCGAAGAATGCTTCCAAAAATTGCATACTAATTAATTTTAATTATAATTTTTCTTTTGTTTGGTTAATTTTTGTTTTTTTTCTAATTACGTTATATTTTAGTATTATTTTATTATTCATAATAAGTAAACATAAAGTTTTTTGATTTTTAATGGTGTCTTGGTTCCAGATTTCACTTCCCAGCTTATTTTATATCATATGTCCAAAAAAGAGGTTTGGATTAAAAAAAATTGAAAGTTCAACTTTTAAACCAAACAAAGCTTATTTTGACTACATAACTCAGTTTCATTTAATTTTTTTGCAGGGAAACTAATTTTGGGCATTATTGGGTTAAGGCAATGGTACTTTGCCATTCTTCAAAAATTAATGGCGTTTATCAAGATTTCAGACAAAAAGGTTTCAAATAAATTTTTGTTTGAACCGTTTTGAATTTGTTTTAAATGTTTTTTCCTAAAATAAGAATTCAAAATGTATGTGGCCTATTCTCTATAAACAGACTTTGAGGTTAATTTTACAGAACATAACCTACAATTTGGTGCCATTATTTGGTACAATTATAGGTATATTTGATAGAATCAAGTATATGAACGGAACGGAAATATAAAGGTTTTTTAACATTAATCTTTGCTATAAATATATACATTTTCTTATTCGAGACACTCTAAACAACCCTCAAGGATATAAATTTTTAATGAAAAGAAATTCAAAATTTAAAGTAATTAAATATTTATGCATTTGTTTTTATATAACTATTGGAGAAATACGTATACCAAATCAAATTTTAGTTCGTATTTTAATTAAAAGCTAATATAATTGACAATAAAGTACTCGAGAACTAATCATTGATTGAATATAAAATATTATTATTCAATAACACATATGAAAATTGTAAATTGCGTGCGTTTCACACTCGTCAAATTCATGACATTTACTAACTGCTATTAAATATTTACGTAATCCATAATTAATTTTTATATTAACGTTATAATTATGGATTAAATATGTAACATTTTTGTCCCTAGATTATATATAAATGAGCCTTCATTTGGCATAATACATGTATACAATACAATTTCTACAACTGAAATTAATATTACTACATTTCTTGTTACAAAATTATATTATTTATGACAATTGAATGATAATCATTGTACAGATAAACAAAATTATATATTCACATAATCAAACATAATAACCCTACACAAAAAAGATAACGTGAGCATTAAGAATACTCGATCATATTAATTCACTAAATATCCCGATTATATCAAACTCCCCCATCCCCCTTCATAATCAATCCTCCCGCTTTCCTTCTCTTATTAACCACCCTTTTTCTTCACTATCTCTCTCAATATCACTTTCCTTACTTTGTCCATACCTCCCCCACCCGGCCCCAAACTGATCCTCCAATTCTCCCACATCAATCTTTCCCCTTCATTCCACTTCAACCCACCACATTTGTTTATACAGTGCATCCATGTTTCGGTACCTCGCCCAGAAATTCTACACTCTCTTTCATGAACACTAATCCAAAATCAATTGCCAAGCTCTTCACTACTACGCCTGAGCCGCGCAATCATCTTCTTCTCACCCATTTCCAAACCAGATTTAAAATACGCAGGCATCCCTTCATCCACACTAATCCATTCATACTTGTTATTGGACCTACTTCATCTTATTCTTTCCAGCCACACTTACATATCCACATCTATCGTTCTCTTTACTTCCTCATTTACCATGTCCTGCTCTTTCACTATTTTATACCCCATCTACTCATCGATCATCAAATTCTTTCATACATATTTTTTCTATCATCTATCCAGGCATTCTTACCTCCTGCTTTCATTCCCTCTAAGTATATATCCTTCACGAATCTCCTATCCCCATCCATCCATACTTTCCTTTCAAATTTCACCATTTTTTTATTCCAGTTATCTAACATTTATTTCTCCCCGTTTCCTGTAGTACAATGTCGTATGACGTGGACCTATCTAGATCAAGTATTCTCTGAGTACACCCCGCTTGCACTTTTTCTATCATTTCTCTTTCTCTGACCGACCACAGTTCAGCACCATACATCATTATACTCCTCACACAAGCATCCATAATCCTCAATCTCATTCTCACTGATTCACCTTCCCATCTCCTTCCGCCAAAAGGAGTCTCCTTCCCACACTGCCCTCATTCGTTCCATAGTTCCCCTTTCTTTCGCTACTACCATCCTTTTATGCTCATTACACGATCCTTTTGGCGTTAACATAAAACCCAGGTACCTATAACTCTTCACACACTCAATACTATTCCCTTCTAATTCAAATACATTCCTCCTGCAATCTCCCCCCTCTCCCCGCCTTTTTGTTTCAAACTATGACCTTCGTTTTCTCAACATTCAACAATTGAATTCCCCGTATATCCATGTACCTCTTCACTCTCCCAATCATCTCATTCAATTCTTGCTTCCTACTTGCCAAACAAACAATATCATCAGCGGACGTCATCGACCATACCTTACACCTTCCAATTTGTAGCCCCCGCCCTACTTGTCCCTTCATCAAGACCATTTCTAAACCAGATATGTATATATTAAAAAGGCCAACGCTCAGGGGACATCCCTATCTCACTCCTCATTTCACCTCAAACCATTCTGACACATCCCCATTCACTTTAGCTCTCACTTTCGTTCCTTCGATATTTTAATAAATATTTAAATACATGTAATGTTTACTTTTTCAAAGTTATCGAACAAAAAGATTACTACAAACGACAAAATATTAAATATACAAACAAGCAAAGTTCCCTCTATCGCATGTTTAGAACTATATGTTTTTTGGCTAATCGGTTTTTACGCTAAAAAGCCTTTCACCTATTGAATTAATAATAAAGCAGTAATAAGGTACCATGGTCAAAAGTAAATAAAGCAACTTTTAATTAATGGATTATATAGTAAATCGTTTACTTCCAGTACAAGAAAGATGTGGTGGCGTTCACGTGCATGATTTTTTTTCGAGGTTTTGATTTTCATCTACATAAATCCTTCCGGGAGTTTATTATTGCGATGCATCTGTTTCATGAAGCTACTCTGTAACTGGTTTGATTTTAGAAATTACCCAGTAAACATTTTTTTGCGGATCTACAAACAAACGTCCGGGGGGGGACACTGTGAGTGAGTAATATCGAACGAAATTGTATTGCAAGAATTGAATGAGGTTAAATGCTGGGTGTATGGTATAAAGAAGTGGTTAGGTATGAAGGAAATCTGATGTTTGATGAGGAGCAGAGTTTGGTAAAATGAGGATTAATCAGGAGTGACGTGGATAAAAGAGAAGTCTGTAAATATGCGTGTAAGAAAGAAAAAACATATACGAGAGGTCTGGATGGTCAATATATGCCTGGAATGATATGATTATGAATGGTAGATATATTGAAATAAAAATTGAACAGAGAATACAAGATGTGGAACTGCAAGAGAGGAATGAAAGGGTAAGAGTGAGTAGATATATTAAGAGATATGTGTTCTTTACGGTAGACGGAAGCATACTGGAATATCTGGGATCCGAACACAGTATGATAGTGAGGTTCAGATCTGGATGTGAAGAAACGGGAAACAAATATTGGATGGCGGAAAATGAAAGTAATTGTAAAATATGTGAGAGAAATAGAAACTTGGCAACATTGAATGAATGCATATGAGGAATTAGACTGGCCTGAATACGAAGGAATGCGTGCGGCAAATTGGAGGAGTTCACTGGAAATTGGAGGAGTATGAGAGGAGTAAATTGGAGGAGTATGACTCAGGACATGAATGATACCGGAAGGATGCAGAAGATGAATGAAATTAATAAGAAGATGATGTAGAACGATTTTCGCATAGGGTTGCAGTGGATAATGATTCAAAAGGATGTTTCTTTATTGTCTGTAGTCTTAGACTGGGGAATACAAGAAAGGGGTTTTCTTTTCTTTCGTTGTATGTATACATATATATGTTTTAGTTTGTTTTATTTTTCTGGGGGTTTTATATTGAAATATTGTTTGTGCTTTTGTTTGTAGTTTGGATTAGAGTTAACTAGGATTATTATCCTTACTTTTTTTTGAGACCAAAAGTTAGAGAGATTAAAATTTTACTTGTCGGAAGTGAGACCGGATGGACGTTTTGAAGATTTGTACGAATATGTCCAGTTAGACCAAAAATGGTTTTATTTAATGCAAAACTAGCGCTCTTATTACATTTTGGTACACGAAGAAGAACCTCACCCAAGTTGCAAGAGCAAATGTTTTATAACCAAAGTAAAGTTTATGGCTGCTGCCGCCCTACCACGTTTCGATCCACATCGACTTCAGTTGCTTAATAGAATAAATGGTATATGGCTCTTTGTTTGTCAAAAACCGGCTAAATGACACTCGAGACCTAAAGAGACCTGAACACATAGACCTAAAGTAACTTTGGTAATAAACAAAGTGGAGTCCGTCAATTATACAGAATGCAAAAAAAAAGATTCTTGAGAACATCATTCCGGCGATCAAGTTAAAGTTTCCCATAAGTCATCAGAAAAAAACCATATATGTAAAACAGGATAATGCAAAACCTCATACTAGTGACAAGGATGATGAACTTCTTTATGGCTCATGGTTTTATAGATGCCTGGTCTATTCAGTTCAAATCATAACCACCAAACCATTCCGATTTAAACTTTTTGAATCTTGGCTTTTTCAATTCCGTACAATCTTTCCAACATACAGCTTCGCCAGAAACAGTGGATGAATTCATCGAATGTGTTAAAAAAGTTTTTGACGATTTACACAAGCACCTTTCATAATGTTTTTCTAACATTGCAAACATGTATTGAATCAACAATGTTGGTTGAAGGAGAAAATCGTATAAGATTCCCCACTTCAATAAGGCCAATCTTCGGGGTGAAAGACGATTTCCATCTAATTTAATGTATTCCCAAGAAGCCCTAGACAAAGCTAGATCCCTCAAAAGTTAAACTTTATTTGTAATTATGTTTAATAGGAATAGTATACTTAATAAAAATTGTAAGTGCATACCATAAATTGGAACAAAAATTACCAAATTTATACCATATTTTCGGAAAGAGGGTACAAGAATCTTTTTCGCAAGTATGAAAACATTTATTGTAATTAATACAGTTCATTGGATTCAATTAATGTAAACAAACTTTGTGTGCAAACTCGTACACGCAAAATCATATATCAATTCATTTACCTAAATGACGTATCGTAATAACCTTAGATATAGTATATAAACACGACTGATTAGCTTTACTAAATGAGATTATCAAATTAGCATTAGAACTGTGAGTTTTACTCCAACCTACGTCGATCTAACTGTACTCCATAATAATTAGATTGAGTTTTCATTAAGACCCAATAAAGAGAAAACTCAAATTACCCTTTTGTTCACTTGAGTTTATTATAGACTTCTTGTTCTTTGGTGAATTTTAGTTTGACGTGTATGTTGCTTGTTTCCCCGTGTAATTTATTTACATAGTTCTTTGTCCATGTAGCGATTCCACAGTATTATATGTTTAGCTGGGAGTAGCTTGTGTATTTTGGTTTCTATGTGGTCTATGTAAAAATTGGCAAGGAGTCCTAGTATTGGTGATCTGTCTCCCATTTGATACATAGTTTTCTTGAATGTGAAGTTTCAGAAGTTTTGTTGGATGTAGAGTTTAATGGGTTTCTGTATATTATTTATGCCCTTTGTACCTGTTTATTTTCTAGTAATTTTTTATTACGTCAAGGAGTGTGATCAATGGATACGTTTGTGTAGAGGTTGGTAATTATCAAATGAGAGCATGATTAGGTCTTTTATTGCGTTTATTTCTTCATATGCTTCTGTTAGTTCTGTTGAGTCATGTATTTGGATTTATAGTTGATTTCTTTGTTGAACATGTTGTCAACTAGTTTTGTTAGTTGATCTGTTGGTATATGAGGTGGTCATTGGTATTATGGGTATATTATTTTTGTGTAGTTTTAGTGTGCCATATAGCTTTGTTGTTTTTGGTTTCATGTTTATTAGTAGTTTTTTGTTTGTTGTTACTTTGTTAATAGTTTCTTGTGTGTCTTTAATGATGTTTTTTTTCGATAGAAATGATGTTAGTGGGTCTTTTCTTGGTACTTTATATTTGATTCCATTTTAAAAGTATAGGTTTCTTCTATGCATTCTTCAGTCTTCATTATAATGGAGCCGACTCTTTTGTCTGCTCTAACAACTGTTAGGTGGTTATTTTCTTTTGAATGTTTTTCAATGTGTGGTGTTCTTTGGTAAATATTTGTTGGTTTTGGGAGTTTTTTTCTTTTGTTCTTAGTAATTGGTTGGCTTCTTTTCGTAGTTTTTCTTGTCAGTGCGCTTTTATTTAATCTTGGTACTGCTACATTATCTTATTATTAGTTGTAAAATGAAATATAGATCAGGAAATACCAGGAACGTATTTAGTATAGTTGATGTTAATGCAAATAAGTTGCTGAATGTATTGGTGGTAAAATAAGAGTGATTAAATCATCAGATGGAAAAGCTATTAACTAGAAGCACGGCCGTCGTGTAAAAATTAGAAGAAAACAGACCTACTGTATAATACTATAAAACATAGATAGCAGGAAGAAAAAACCATTTATTGTGTGCGTTAGAGCAATATAACAAACAAATGTGTAAAATTTATTAGAATAAAGGATTAAAGTGTAGCTATAAATGCAGTGTTAGAAATATAAAGCGAGCATTCGAGATATTAAGCGTTAAAGTAGATGGCTAATTTAGACAAATTTGTGACGCTGTAGAAAGGTGGGGGATGTCATGTATCGAGAAAGAAACGTTGGAGGAAATAAAATCCATTATAAGTGAACAAAAAGATATGAGAAAGAATTTTGAGGACTGGCGGAAAGATGTTAATAATAAAGAAAATGTATAGAAGGAAAACAAGAGTGAAATATTAGAGACATTAAAAGCGCTAGAAAAGGCAAAAATAGATCGAAAAAGAAATGGGTAGAAAGTCAAATGTGGTGGTATATCGGATGAAGGATAATAATGGAGAGAAAAATTGAAAGATTTCTGGAAAACATTAAATACCAAGTTAAAAATACCAAAGAGAACTAAATACCAAACAGAATATTATAGGCAAAGAAGAGAATAAGAAAAGTGACAGGCCGATGTTAATAAAATTCAATTCATGACAGGAGTAGAAAGAAATAATGGATAAAAAAAGTATCTGAGAGGTACTAAACTTTTCACAGATGAAGATTTCATACCTAAAGACGAAAGATGCAAAAAACTAAAAGTCATAGCTAAAAAGAGATGAGAGGAAGGAATAATAATTTAACAGTAGGAAATGGGATGTTATGGATAGATGATGAGAAATAGATATGGGATGAATCAAATAAAAGCTTGATGAAAGAACTAATATATAAGGGAAAGACAGGGGCAAATTGTATGTGAGGGGTATAAATGGAATGGAGTAAATGGAATGGAGTCAAATGAGTAGAAGAAGAAGGGAGCGAAGAAGAGTGATAGAAGAGAATGGTACAAGGATGGAGGAAAGGGAAAACAAAAAGACACAAAAGGGCAGCAAGAATATCATTCATGAGAGGAGAAGGAACAAGAAAGGTTTAAGGATAGAATGGTGAAGAAGGGGGAAGGTAAGGCTTTTGAAGGGGCCAAGGGAATAAGGGAAATAGTGAGAGTAAAGATATGGATGTGACAGAAATAAAAGAAATAGGGGGCTGATAGTACTATACTGGAATGTTGTCGGATTAAAGGATACATTGGGAATGGAAGATTTTAGGAAATATATAAGTGTATTTGACATTATTGGTCCATTGAAAAAGGAGGGATTATTACGGCTGCCAGGTGGGGAATTAAAAAGAAACAAGTAGAAAGTTGGGATTGGGAGGGCGTTAATGTAAGGTTGATTGACGTGGGAGGAAAGAAGATAATGTATGTGATGGTATAAGTGAACCAAGACTGGGGTTATGTTGGAGACGGGTAAGTGAAAATGTAAGAATAAATGGAGGATTATGGGATGTGATAGCTATAATTGGAGAATGAAATGTGAGGATTGGACAAGAAGGAGGGGATATGGATGTATATTTGTAGAGAAAACCGACTAAAGTGATAAATGTAGAAGTGAAAAGGTTCTTGGAGTGGTTGGATGAGGAGGGTTGGTGTGTGAGAAATGGATGTACGGAAGGAGATTGGAAAGATTGTTCCATTTAAGGGTCATGCTGGAGGATCTGTAGTAGATTATGTACTTATGAGTGAAGGTGCAGGTGAAACATTGGAAAATATTATTATTATGGAAAGAGGTTAATCGAACCACTTTCCGATTGAAATGTGATGGTAGATAGGAAAGTGCAAAAAGAGGGAGGGGAGAAAGGGGGAATTTGAATGGCGATTAGAGGAAAGGTTAGGGTAAGTATGGAATAAGAGAAAAAAAAAGAGATCATTAAGAAGTTATAAGAAGTGGATTGGGAAGGAATAAATAGTATAAAAGAGGTGTCAGAGGTGATAGTACGAGAGTTACTTGAGATGAAAATTAAAGTAGAATGGAAGATTATCATGAAGTAGGTGAAGAATGGTTAGAGAAAGAAAGTAAGGTTAGTGAGACATTAAGAAATGTGAGATGAAGAGAGGCTGATTGGGAAGAATATGATAATGCTAGACAAGAGTGGATAATAGAGGAAAAAGGAGATCTGGAGAAAAGGGAGATCTGATGAACCTGAGATAGGTAGAATTAATTGTCAATAGGAGATATGGAGGTTTATGAGGATATGGGGAATTAAAGAATATAATAGAGTAAGGTGTTGTTTTAATATGAGAGAATGGGAGACAAAGAGTAGAAAGGACGGGTTTGTAGGAGATAAATCGTAGGGTGAGTATTAAATGAGAAGGAATGATTAGGGAGAATGGGTGAGTGTGAAGTTGCAGAAATATGTGTGGAAGTGGTAAAGAGAGAGATAGAGAAAATGAGAAAGTATGGATCTGAAAGACCGGATAGAATACCACTAGCTGTATGAGAATGTTTAAATGAGAGGGGAATAAGTGCTTTACTAAGAGGGATGAATAAAATATAAAAAGGATAGGAGAGACTACCGAAAGAATGGAAGACAGGGGAAATCGTACCAGTGTAAAAATTGAGGAATAGAAATGACTTTGTTAGCTATAGAGGAATAAAGATTATGAGTGGACTATATAGGTTATACGCGAGGGTTATAAGTAGGAGATTGGAAGAAGAAATGCATGATAAAGAAAATGTTTCGTTTACGAAAATGATTTTGTCAGAGGTAAAGGGACTTCAGATAGTATTTTTACCATAAATTACGTGGTGAATTAAGTGATAACGAAAAGAACAAAAATCTATCTGCTCTTCGTTGAGCTTAAAGCCGCCTTTGACAAGACTGTGTGAGAAAAATTGTGGGAGAGCATGGAGTAGGTAAGGATTTCGAAAGGAATAAGAAGAATGGTAGAAAGAATGTACGGAGGAACGAAAATAAAGGGGTGATCGAATGAGAATGTATTGGAACAGTTTGAGACGTACGGAGGTGTAAGGCAAGGATCTCCACTTAGTGCCTGCCTATTCAATGTTTATTTGTCGGATTTAGAGGATGTTTTGATGAGAGAGCAGCGTTGTGGGTTAAGGTTGGAAGGATCAAATTGTAGTCTTTTCTTATGCAGACGATATTGGCTAGTAGAAGGGATGCGATGAATGAAATGATTGAAAGGGTGAAGACATATATGGATGGTAGGGGTCTAGAGGTGAATGTAGAAAATACAAAACTAATGGTATGCAAGAAGGATGGGAGAGAAATTAGAAGTGATGAATTTAGTATTGGGATACAACGAGTTGAGAGGTTAAAGAGGTATAAATATTTGGGTTTAGTGTTATCACAAAGCGGAAAGTATAAGGAACATATGGAAATGTTCGCAAAGAAAGCTAGGGGAGTTATAGAAAGAATCATATTGGAGTGGGAAGGAAAGTTTGGAGAATCTGTGAAAATGTGGAATTAGAGTAATTAGGGAATTAGAAAACGTATGGAACAGAACTATGGGCGGCGGAAGAAAAAGAGATAATAGAGAGAGTACAGCTTTGTTGTATTAAAAGAATGGTGGTATTAGACCGGAATACACTTAATGATATAGTTTTGCAGTAGATGGGAAAGTATAATTGTTGGATTAGCGGCGTGAAATGATAGAGAAGAAAGTAGTGAATCATGAAGGTTGGTCAAGGAAATGTATATGGAAGAATTGATGAAGGAAGGAAGAAATAAATGTGAAAATGAATGGCTTAAGAACATAATGAAAGTGACTAAGAGAAATAGAATGTTTTCAAGTAGATGGTTTGAGAAGATGAATGGAGGTAAAGAAGTGGTGAATATAGTTGTGGAAGGCATGATTGATTTGGAAAAAACGAGAGAGAGAAGGAACATTTGATGTTCGTCGGTATACTAGTGAATATAGGTGGATCAGTGAAAACGTTGCGATGAGTGGATATTTGTTTCAACTTTAAGTCTGAGAGAAAGTGAACGATTATGAATTTAGATATGGTAATGAAGAGGGTGGAAATAAATATTGGATGAATGAAAAAGAAAGAAGGTGTAGAATGTGCGACAGGGAAGAGGAACCATGGAGTCATTGGATTAAAGAAAATGAAGAGATATAATGGAGTGATAATGAAAGGGTTGTAGGAGAAAACTTGAGAGTAAGTTTAGGTAAAAGAGAATAGGACTGGTAAGGTGAATAGGTGCAGAGAAAGAAAACTAAGATGATCAGATGATAGAATCAATTGAGATTGTAAGAAAGAGAATAAGAGAAAGGTAGGAGAGTATGAGATGAGAGTAGGTAGTGAGATAATAAGAATATATGTAGAGCAAGGAGCGGAAATGAGGAGGAGTTAGGAATATGTAGCGTAGCAGGAAGGGAGACGAGTTACAAAAGGATAGAAAGTGGGGAGTACACAGGAATATGGGCGAAAAGATAATCAAGTCTTCCCTTCTCAATAGTGAAAGAATGTTATTTTAGTTCTTACTTTTAAACAGAAATATGTTTAATGTAAGTTTTTGGGTATTTGTTATTGTAATGCCAATTAAGATTTTTTGGTTTGATTTGATTATTTAATATAACCTATAACCTGAATATGTAGTAATTATTCTCAAAGAACAACATGCAAAATTCGGGCTTCGTAATTAATTATTCGAATAAGAATTTAATTGATTTGTACTGTCCATGGAATATAAATCAAACAATTAATATGGCTAAAGTTTTAATCGCCCCTTCTTTGATCGTTGAAGCTTTCTCAATATTGATTTATAAGTTAAAATGGAATCATATGTTAAAATATTCACTATCGTTTTTTAATTTACAGTAGATTTAATTCCGAGAAATGTTTTTCTCTTAAAACGAATTACGTTACGTGTTCAGTCTATCAAATATGTAAAAACTTTTGGAAACCGCAGCACCTAACAAATTGTTCCAGTGACCGAATTATAGAAGGATAATAATTTCAGGATTTATTATTAAATATGTAAAATTACATAGTAATAAAACTAATTTGTAAGGTAGTTTTGTTCAATAGGTTAATTTGTGAGTACGTGTCCCTCTTGTTTCTAAAGTTACGATGCTAAACTTAAATTAAATACCAATAATTATTATATTGGTGTTCTCATATAGAATTTAATTTTCTATGTGCATACATCTGTATTTGATGTATAATTGAAAACAATTATTCAGTATATTAGGCATTGCAATCTAAAATAATGTAATAATAAATACAGAAAGGCATAATAAAATAAAATAATTTATGGCAAATTTATAAGCAAAATGAATGTTTAATGAAAAATTTAATGAAACAACTGAAATAATTAAATTAAAATTACATTGTTTACGATAGTTTAAAATAAAACGAAAACCAGTAAAACAAATACTTCACATAACAAATAGATTAAACCAACAAGTACAGTAATATAAATGTTGCATGTCAGAAACTTTAAAACCAGTGAAGCAAATGTTTTCTAAAACGGTACCAATGAATTTAACAACAAAACAAAGTTATGTCTATTCTGTGTATTACCCAAAAAACAGTCATTATTAAGTTAGGTAGTCTTCATTAATTAGAATAAAATTGTAGAAACAGAATGCGACAATCAGATGTAATTTGGGAAATATTTCAAAT
>WYDF02284324.1:0-16835 GCA_009867245.2 Adranes taylori | reverse complement strand
TGTTATTTGCCCTCTACCCTACCTTCATTTTTCCATAACCCAAAGAAGTTGGGTTATTTGACCCCTACCTTTTTTTTAACCCATGTGAGTTGGGTTATTTGACCCATACTAACTTTTTGTAACCCAAAAAACTTGGGTTATATGGCTCCTACCGGTGTTTTTCGTAACCCAAAGAAACTTGGCTCAACTTGGGTTAACTTGGGTTCAGTTGGGTTAACTTGGGTCCAAAGCGTTCCAGACAGACGGACAGGCAGACGGACAGACAAAGCTTGACGTTTATTTATATACTTGAATACTTTTATTAATAGTAAGAAACTATATGCGTCTATCTTGAAATTTATGGGATTTTTTTTATTTTATTGGTTCACACAGAGTAAAGTAGAAAATTAAGTTATATAATATAATCTAACATAATAAAAAACTTAAAATGCACGCCACTGCTAGTATTGAATGTAAACTAAACGTGACTAAATAATTATCAAAAGCGTTCCAGACAGACGGACAAAGCTGTCTGACAATACGTCATAATAAACAAAACGCAATAGAATTATAAACTGTTTGTATAAGGCAATTAATTTTAAGTTCACAAAAAAATTTTATACTTTTATATCAAAGTCAATGAGTTACTTTGTATTTTATTTCTATAAATGAGAATGTGACCCTTCTTTTTGACATTTCAAGTGATACGTTATTGTTATGCTAATAAAACAGGGTCGCAATCTATATAAGGATGACACTCGACTGTACGTACATGCTATGCACTTAATCCTTGAAGAGGATCTTGTAAAATCCTTTTTTTATGTTGATATAGATGCTCTTATATCCGTGACTATAAATAAACGATCAGCAATCTGAATAAAAGTATTGTTCTCCATTGAATATTAATTTTACAAACTTTTGTCACGTTTTAAATAAATTAAAGTAGATTTATTTCATCTTCTTTTTGTATCACATCAATGTACAATTGCATGATTCACAACGAATTACATACACTACAACCTTCTTTATATTTGCTGTTTTGTTAATTCAGTATTCTGTGCTATATTTTTTATTAGAATAAATTTTTATTATAAGTTTATTTTAACTGTGGCAAACAATTACACAGGCCTGAATTTTTTCGGTTGTATCATGTTTTTCAAGTGTTGATGATGAATTCCTATGTATGTTTGTAAATTGCATTTTGTCATAATGTGTTATATATCGAAAAAAAGTCACAAATATAAGAAGTACTGAGAGATTTAAATACATAGGAAGTGCTGCCATCTGTCGGTTTATGATGAAAACGAATCATTGAGATCATAAACCGGCAGATGGCAGCACTTTCGTTATTAAACGTGTTCTACCTCTCAGCTGGCTGTCAATGTTGACGCAGCCGTTGGTACGTATCCTCCGCGATCAAAAGTGTTTGTGTCGGCAGATATACGCTAAAAAGCAAACATACAATGTCCGATATAGCATCAAGCGGCTGTAAAAAGGCTGCAGATTCCTTTTGTTACATTTGTGGTGAGTTAATGGTGAGTTAATGGTGTAAAGACAAAAAAGACATAGAACATCGTTCGTGCGGCAAGTGTACCTCGCGTATTTTTGTGTAAAAGTAGGAAATCAAGAAAAATCGTGCGAAATCCACTATGTTTGTTATACGTGTGTAGAAGGACTGAGACGGTGGTCAAAGGGTGAAAAACATTGTTTCAGATTTAGCGTTCCTATGGCCTGCCGAGAGCCACAAAATCATACTCATGATTGTAACTTTTGTTCAACTGGTGTTCACGGTTTCAATGTGAAGAATAACATGAACATCGTCTATCCAAATCTGTCATTGGTTTTACGTCTTGTCCGTCATGGTACGGATGTACCAGTGCCTATGCAACCAGAACATTTACCTGAAATAGATGGTTCAGAAATTGAATGAAGTGAAGAAACCGAACATCCCGAAATGGAGTCCGAACATGGCAATTCTGCTCCACAACCATTTATACGAACTGAAATGAACGAATTGATTCACGACTTACATCTGAGCGACTTCGTATTCTACATTGATGTGTATAGATTGTTTAGGATATTCAACATTCCGAACGAAAGCAATGATTGGAGAATATTCATCGATTCGTCGAAACGAAGCCTTAAAGGTGTCCGGCTTCTTCACAATGGAAACAGATATGCCTCAATACCCATAGGGCATTCTGTATGGATATTGCAAGAACGGCATTCTGTATGCACTTACAAGAACGGTATAACATTTTACAATTTGTTCTCCAGAAAATTAAGTACGACGATCATAAGTGGATCATGTGTGATGATCTCAAAGTAATATCGATGATCCTTGGACAGCAAGGCTAGCAAAATTTCCTTGTTCTTTTATGTGAGTAAGCAGAGACAGGTAAAATAATTTGAAACAGAAAGATTGGACACAACGAGTGTCACTGGAAGCTGGAGTCAAAAATGTGCTCCAAAAGCCTCTCATCGAGTTGATGGAAGTTGTCCTTCCACCTCTACATATTAAATTAGGCTTGATGAAGCAATTTGTGAAAGCTGTACCGTAAGATAGTACATGTTTCCAGTACATTTGTAACAAATATCCAGCCTTGTCAACCACAAAACTCTAAGAGGGTGTTTTTACTGGTCCGGACATTAGAAAACTTTCCAAGGATGGAAATTTTGAAAAAGAAATGGAAGTTACTGAAAAAGAAGCCTAGATCGCCTTTAAAGACGTAGTAACCAAGTTCCTGGGCAACAAGAAGGGCGCATTTTAAGCCTATCGATGAGACTACATCAAAGAAATGGAAAAGCGTGACTAAGGAAGATAGAATACTACCATGATGGTTGACTCTTGCTGAATATGAATGGCAAGAAATGCAGCGATAATGGTATTTCTGTATTTCTTCGTGCAAATAAGAAGATAGGAAGAAGTAGTTACAAAACCAAGCGTCCAACTAGGCGCTTACTAAAGGGAAAAAGAATCATTATTGTCAAGATAATTTACATGTGTTCGCGTTTAAGTTAACTATATGTTACTATAGGAGAGAGATTTTCTGTAGTCGTTTATACGTCTGAGCACTGCAATAAAAAAAATTACGGCTTCACAATCTTCTTCCCGCCTTGCAAATACGTTGAATTTCCTAGCAAATATTCTAGATGTGTTCGTTTTCGAAGCACATTTAGTAAACCGTACGATTTCCACCCTTATGGTTTTCAACTGGTGAAACACTAACTTCTACTGATTGTTGGTTCTAAGAATTTAAGAATTTTCTAAGAATTTAAGCAGAAGACGTTTTTGATACGACGTTTATTGAGATTTTGGTCACGTAGAGCCACTAACGCCGCATATTATATACCAGGAGTGTATCACTGCCAAAATTGGCATATAACAGGTCCACACAATTCAAAACCTAAAAACTAAATTTGGGAATTGTGTTATTTGTTAGTGAGTGAGCATTTTGTGTATCTCGGAAACATAATTTGTAATTATAATGCTTAATGAGTTCTATTTTTCGGTCAGCGAGCGCTTATCGCGGTCATAAGAATGGCTTGCTTTAAGTAAGCGCCAAAGTCAATATTAAATTAATCATTTTTGTTTTAAATCAACTATCAAATCAAATCTACAATAAGATTCTAAATATCAAGCTAAGTATTATACGACATCCGTAACTTTCGAACAGAATCTTTTGATTTTCTTATTTTAATCTTTTTTCTATTCTTTTTCTCTCACTTACAGTTTATAACTTTTCCCCATTAACTGTATCTTCGATGCAGGAAAGGGTGGCCGCCGTCAAAAGAAGTCGGGAGATCAACGCCGATCGCACGACACCAACGAAAATGCCAATGACATATCAGTGAAACTGTCATCGCGGCTTTTGGTAAATGTACCCGTACCAATTGCACCGCCAAGATAGCCAGAAGATTCGTTGGCAACATCTGGTTTGCCGATCCCTCCAACGTCTTCAGGCGACGCCTTGTTATCTCCGGCTTTGGGAGGAGAATGGCTCTATCCATTGATCCGTGTACTAACCAGCATTGTCATCCGAATATTCGGATAGTGACGAGCCGTATGATAAGTTTCGTTCATAGCCATAATCAGAACCGAAGATTAATAAAAAATTATAACTGGTTCGCTCCTCCTTCATCTTAATCTTCATCTTAACACCTTAACTGAATTATAGTTAGCAGCAACAAAAAAATTTAGTTAATTAAAGCGTCCTATTACGTATTATACATACTAAGATCAATAGGCATTATTATATAACATTGTTATTGCATATCACATGTGTTTACCTATTTATATATCGATATATGTGCTGTATAACCAAATAAATTATTTCCTCCTACTCCTCGAGCATATGCGTGGCCATGAAGTGATGGTATGGAAAGAAACTAAAAATTCTAGCTGAATAACAAATTAACATAATTACTACTTGGACTGAAGAAAATTGTAGCAATACCTCAAGCAATTAGAAGAAACAATAATCCGTATTTCTGTAAACCATTAGAAATTACCTAGGAGGCACATTTTTTACGATGAAAAAAACTGCACATTGAACCCATTATAATAAATTCCACCGAAAATAAAAGAAAATAAAATATATACAATTTTGAATGGGTAAATACAACAAAGTAAACAAATTCTTTAGACTAAAGTCACCAAAATCTTATAAAAATGGATGTGGGTCCAATTGGATCATTTTATTCTGGTTAAATATTGAGATCATTTTTATCTACTTTTCGTCATTGTTTCAAAATCTAATTACACCTTTTGACTGGCTATTTATCTATCACTTGATATGAAGCTTAAAGCGCTCACTTAATCAGAAGTTGGAGATTTTGGTCTCCTCAATTTGGCATACTCGTTTATGTACAAATTATTTTGAAATCTATAGATATGACAACATTTCGAGTTGTTTTAGGAATTCTCTTCTAGTAAACACAAATCGTGTGGAGAATATTGGATCTGTAGAAAGTGTACAATTTCATTATAATATTTTTTTCAATTTCTTGAAAAATGCATAACTTTTTTGGAAATGGTTTTTTCTTTGAAAAAATGGTCGATATAAATATTCTAGAGATCTTCATTATCTTTCAAATACCATAAACGGCATATTTTTAATGTAAATGACCCTTGTCCTTGTCGGAGGGGGGGGGTTGTCACTTACTAGAAAATTGGACCCTTCCGAAATTTTCATATTGCTTGTTACAAGGCACACACTTTTATTGTATAATAGATTATAACAGATTTAATATTAACCCTTCGTCTATATATGGGGCTAGGTTGACCCGGGCGTGCCAAAAACTTGATTACACGGTAATTATTTAAATAGTAACAGAACTGACATAGCAAAACTATGACGCCTATAGCTAAAAGCGAAATAGAAAAGGGAAAGATAAAAATTATGCATGATCATATCTAATCATTATTTTTTTATTATCGCAAGACAATTATTGTAAAATTTATCTAACATAATAGTGGTGACCTAAGATTTTAACAAATGTCGTATAATTAAACACCATTACTCACTTTATTATTGCAGTAATGTAAATATTGGCTAGTGTCCATGGTAGTGCCATATACCAGATACTGTACGACTTAAAGAGCAGAAACCATCTTAATATATGTGGTATATGTATAAAATATTTGGTGAATAGAGGCAATTTTTCTTCAAGTTGCCTTAAAATATACTTTAGCATTTAAAGTCGCTACCAATCAATCCATTAGGCTCTTTTGGAGACGGATGTAATACGTGCCCCACAAAGAATATAGAAAAAATATGGGAAAACATAATTTTATTTCTCTACATAGTCTCCTTTTAGATTTCGGTCGATACACTTTTTCCAGCGATGTTCAATAGCTTCGCTAGCCTGCTTATAGTATGAATCGTCAAAGTCCTCCAAATAGCTATCAAATGTAAACTTGGCAGATCTTTTACCATCAAGCCATTTGTTGAAGTTTGGAAACAGAAAATAATGCGAGGGGGGCTAAATCGGACAACAATTTTATATAGAATAGAAGTTTGTTCAATATTCTTAAAGCATTCCACTCAAAACTAAAATTTCAAACCAAATTTCAAAAACTAAAATTTTACATTCTATTAACTCAAGAAGCTTTACTTAGCAAAATTCCTCGAAAATGTTGAATCAAACTTACAAAATTTGGTGACTAGCAAAAGCGTTGACGTAGTAGTAATAGGATTAGAGTTCTCAATACCGGGGCAAATTCTTAAACCCGGCATTCGGTATTAAAGCCTGTCAATACCGGGATACCGGGATGAATACCGTTAATAATAAAATTTAAAAAAATACTTATTACATTTTTCCAATTGTAATGACGTTCTTAAAAATAATATGAAAACCAAATAAAAATAATGTTTTAAAGTAAACTACCACTCTAACTACCAAATTATTTTATTAACTGAGCATTTATTTGTTCTGACAATCATTAATCAAATGATCGACAAAGTACAGTCGGAATAACAAGTGATCTTATTCACATTGATTCTATTACAAAAGATATTGGTACATACAACTCAGTTTTTCAGTTACCCACAAATATGAAAATAAATATATAATTTCCCTAATAACATAAGAATCTATTCAATCACTATCGGATCACTACAAATATAGTAATACTGTGCGATGATTTATTACTGTAAAACAAATCGCCGCCTGCGGCCTGTGGCCGCGGCAATTAGGCCATGTCGCTAGCCGCGGCAATTAGATCATACCGCTGGCCGCGGTAAAGACGCGACAATTACAACATTTGCCAGGTCCGGTAGTAAAAGAATAAAACTATCAATCTATTTTAAATCCTCTATTTCCACAAATACATTTTTATTATTCTGACAATAATTAATCAAATGATCGACAAATGAATAGTTACAATAACAAATGATAGTGATTCACATTGATTCTATTCCAAAAGATATCGATACTTATACAATTAAGTTTCGGTAGAAAATAATTTGTTACCGAAATACCGGTATATTTTATACGAATACCGATAATCAATACCGAACATAATTGGCTGGGATTCCGGTGGTCGGGATCTCGGTATTGAGAACACTAAGTAGTATACTATATTTAGCTACAACAGCTACTAATCCATTGCGATAACTTATAACTAACATAAATCAAATATAAATACAACTAATAACTATAATAATAATATTGCAAAAATACCAGCTCCACAAATAGTTTGTTTGAATGCTTCTAGCAGAAGTTTAATAATTAGCCAATAAACTACTGCATTAATTTGTGTTGTCATACAATTTTTTGTCCTAATTATTGGTCGTAAAAACAAATAAAAACGCCTCTTTTTAAAATCATACTGAATTATGCATAAGTAACTAAACGAGAACGAATCGCTCATAAATTTCCCTCAAGGAAACCAAAGGCTCTGCTTGACATTAATGGCGTTTTCTTAACATGTAATGTATTTTATTTTTCTTCTTTTTATTTATTTCCTTCATTCTCTTTTTTATAAGATTTGGCGGGATAGTTTTTTTTTAACGAATTCAATTCATTTAGCGGTTTATGTTATATTAAAATTAAATTACTAATGCTTAATAAATTTTTAATTTATGTTACATTGATTAACCGATAATAATTCCTACTGGGTATTCTTCTATATGCAAACTTTCGGCCGACTTTCTAGAATACAGGTCAAGTTATATTTGTAAACGTTTTGTATTATATGAGTTTTGTATAAAAATGCGAAAACTCTATAAGTTGGTTCAGTGGAGAAAACTCCTGTGAGTAATAACGAAATTGACCTGAATTTATTTTCATAAATCCAAAACTAGTCAATATTCTGTTTGAGAATTTCAAACTAAGGAAAATTCAGCAAGGGCATCAAAAGCTATAGTTGCAATGTTCGTTCCAAAAACGAGTCATGTATACAGCGTTTCTCAACCTTTTTTTGGCCCGCGGCCCGGTAAAAGCTATCAAGAGATCTCACTCGCGGCTTTGTTTTTAACAAAAAAATTGTTAAATTTTGAATAAGAATTTTTTAACGAAGACGGGTAAAAAATCTTCGTGGACCGGTGCCAATCCGCCGGACCGACGGTTGAAAATAGCTGCCTTAGACAATAGGAGAACCTAATGTTTCAAACCTTCAATCAATCAATCTCTCTTATTATGAGAAATCTGCAGAAATTTTTAGCAAATTTAGTAAACTGTTTTCTGAGATCATCTTTGGATTTATTCTTAGATTTATTTATTCAGACTTATTCTCAAGTATTCAATGTTGATAGATGATTTCATCCAGCTAAGAATTTAATTTACGGAAATTTAAATAATTTATAAACTTTTATTCGGAACTGTTCCATTGTAGTATATGAAACAGTAAGACATATTGTATCGATTCTTTCTGTACCGTTATTTTTATAGTGCATATCTTACATAAATGTTCAGATTGTGATTGTGTCAAGACTGTTTTTGATTGCGTCAAAACATTGTTGAGAAACGTCATAGTTTCGTGGTAGCTAGGAAGGACATTTTAGTTGTTTGTAGATTATGTTTTTCTTTGTTTTTGGTGAATGTTCAGAATCCGATTATTATGATTTTGAAAATAATCTAATTTAGTCTAAAACAAATTTATCTATGGTTAATTTATAGTGATTACTTATAACAGATAAGTACAATAGAATATTTATAATCCGTCAAATATGTTGCCAGGGCTTGTCGGTACATGAGTCTGTCGGACTACTCAATGTTCAGGTATTTAACTAAATTTGTGAAAAAAATTAGTATATTTTGAATAAGTAATTTTTTTTAGCGCGAACAGGTAAAAATTTTCGGCGGACCGGTTAAATTACTCCGCGCAACGGTGCCGGTCCATCGGACCGGCGGTTGAGAATACTGATGGATAGTATATATCATCTAGAATGTATCAAATGGTACATATCTTCTAGGAACACAGAGAAGTTAATCCAACCAACTTTTCTATCTGAAGATATTATAATACTTTGAAAAAGCAACTCTGAACGACGAATCATCCTCCTCGAAGCTATCGCAAATTGACACAACGTCTAGAAAACAATTGAGTTTTAAGTATGTCTTTCATCATCCTCGATCAGCGTCTAAACCACTCCTTTAGCTGAAAGTGAAGTATCACAAGCAGTGGCAACGATTTCGGTAAAATATCCACGTGCAAAATTTATTATGACTTATAAATGAAAATTAGACTTATATGTGAATC
This sequence comes from Adranes taylori, assembly GCA_009867245.2. Lineage (NCBI taxonomy): Eukaryota > Metazoa > Arthropoda > Insecta > Coleoptera > Staphylinidae > Adranes > Adranes taylori. Next base: position 7,651 of record WYDF02284324.1, on the reverse strand, counting down.
AACTAAATGCAGCAGCAAAACAAATATGTCAAAACGCTTTACAAAACCAGTTCGCATTATATAGAAACAGCAGATGTAAAATAATATCAACTTAAAGAAAAACCAAGTTAAACAATATAAATGTAAATACTTTATTTAATATAATTGTATTTTTCAACTGATGAAGGCCAAGGGTCGTCCGAAACCGGCCGTGAATATTAAATGAGACAAAATAAGGAATCACAATATTAAATGAGATTTTATTGAATACCTTGACACCGATCGATCAAAGAATATCTCCTCGAACAGTTCTAACATTTAAAAAGATCAAATTATAAAGTTTCCTTAAGTTACAGATATTCAATCGTACCTGGATTGCTCAATACTTATCGCAATATACATAATTGAAGAAAAAAAACACATTTCTTGATTTGCCACTTATGTGTTTGCACGATTTACTCTTGAGTAACGCGCATCCTACTAGTATGAGACTCTCATATGAATGAGGCGTAAGAATAGTTCAGTTTAAGTGTCCAGAGCAGTGAAGAAGATATGGCTGGCGTTTTATGATATATCGACTATTCATAACAAATTCAATAGTATTGTAATTGCATTTAAGGATTATGCAAGATTTGTTTATGTATTTCTTATTAACATATTTCATGCCACTTAATTACACAGAGCAATTTATTTTATCGTTAAAAAATAATTATACTAAACTAGTAGGCTAAAATAGAAGATATCAGATCTAATTATATTTGTTTTCTCCTCAGATAATTATTCTGAATAAATAAATGTTCAACCATGGTGCCAAAAATAAATATTTCGTCATTCAACACTTTGTCGGAAACAAGTCATTCGAAGAAAATCATCGAATCAGAGATGGTCAATCATACTATTTGATTTCATACCTAACTTGCAATATTATTTCCCATAACATATGTCTAAAACTGTTTGAATATCACATTCTAATGGATATTTTTCATCGAGGTGTAGGAATGCATTTAGGCAAAGCATTTGCTCCCTTACGTGCACAAACTGCCTAAGATACTAAGAGACTCGCCGCAGTCATGAGCTTGATCAGGGATTTCCAAATTTTTGTTCTGACTGCTTCACTAAGTACCAAGAACCAAGACTAGTTAGCTCATAATTGCAACATATATGTATTACTTCAAGGTAGTGACGAGATGCCGCTCTATTTTGTCTATATTTTTCCATCACCTGTACGATATATGAGTCCACAGAATTCCAGAATGCAAAAAAGCCAGTGTTATTCAGTGGGCGTATGTAGATATGTATTGCACTGCGGCGTCTAAGACACCTCTCCCTCCCCCCATCTGAAGCCGATACTGAACACACATAATAAGACTTTTTTTTAAGAATTGCTTTCATTAATTAAACTTTACAATATCTATCTAAATATGTTTGTACGAACAAGAGGTTATTGGCAACAAAATGACAGTTAATTTTTTCAGTAATTTTAGGTGCGGTTTACACCTAGCTAGGAAATTTTATTTTAGCAAGGATTATCTCCACTAATTAGTCATCTATTTTTTTACGTTGGAGAATCATCCATTGGACACCGCATCGCCCGTAGGAAGTAATAGCGCTGGACTCCTACCGACTAACTCAACCCCCCTGGGTCTCCACTAACTTTTCTAGTGCATTTTCTAAAGTCCTGTGGCTAAATGTCTTACATTTGTTTGCTTAGGCGTTCGAATAATTGATCGTTCCATGTATCTTGCTATCTCAGTTTTATTTGGATGTTTCTTTCATGTTGTAAACATGTACACACGCGCTCACATATACCATTCTGAAGATATCTTTTACCTCTCTAGTGCTGTTTCAAATGTTTTCTTCATGGACATTATATTTCAGATGTACGCGAAAACTGCTTTTCAGAGTCTTTCCGACCTCAACATCCTGGTTATGACGTTTTTACTAGAGACACCTATTTTGCTTTATAACTCTCTTTTCTCCGTTCCATGCGCTGGGCGAAAGAAAATTGTGTGCTCCGCGTCGTCGGCATCTTCATCGCATTGTTTTCGAGCAAGTTTATTTTTTCAAGCCTCTTCAAGTATTGGGCAGAGCATCAGTGTCCATTTAGTGCTTGAACAAGCTTGTGGATTGTTCCGTGTGTTCGCGTAATCTATGGCTTAATTTCCGAAATTAGCTTTTTTGTCCTGATGCTTTGAGGCTACGCACTCGCGTTGCTACTCTTCAAGCAAGCCACTCCATAGTATCCCCTTTATATTTTCCTCTTTCAGTCTCACTTGGCTGTTGGTATATATAGGTTTTTGTTCTATTTCTTTGAGTGGTTGTGTGTTCGCCCACACTTGCAGAGCATTGTTTGATACTGTCCTATACGCTGGTGTTATAGGACAGTATCGTACAAATTAAGAGCTTCAGCTGCTTCTAGTAGGAATTAGCTTTTGTCACTTTATGCTACTCTTGACACGAGCCTTGGGATTTGTGCAGTTTTCTTGCTGGATTTATCGGCTGCCTCCTTTATGTGTTGCATAAATTTTAGTCCGGAGTCTAAGGTGGCCCCCAGATACTTTTTTTTTGTATTTTTATATCATTACTTTGAAGCCTTAATTTAGGAATCTTAATTTTCCTTCTCCCGGCTAGAAGTATAGCTGCTGTCTCTTCCTGGACTAGAGTTAGTTTGTTTCTTCCCATCGACTGCAAAATCTATTCTAGGCCTTTATTTACGTTCCTAGAGTGGGTTTGTCATCAGATGTTACTATTAGTACCACGCCATCTAGAAATTCTATTGAGCTACATCCGTATGGTAGAGCTAGTTGCAACAGTTCGTGGTACATCACACTCCATAGCCACGGTCCTAGCACCGATAGTTTGTTCCTTCTGTTGCCGAGTATTCTATCCACTTGTGTGATAAATAACTTAATAAAATTCGAATTAAATTTGCTGGAATGCCTTTGTATTTTATAGCCTTTAGAATGCTTACCCATTTCGCTGAGTTAAATGCATTTCTTACGCCTAGTGTTACCATTACGTACATCTATTTTCCCTACCTTGTGCCCTAGTTTGCTTGCCATGTGATTTTTATGACTTGTACTGCATATACTGTAGATTTTACTTTTTGTTAACCATAGTGTTTTTCCGAGAGCCCACCGTTCTTTGCTAAGTGCGCTATCAGTCCGTTTAATATAATTCTTTTAAATACATTCCCTATCCCGTTTAATTCACAGATAGGTCTGTATGCATTTGCTGAGCTTTCTAATTACTAGTGTTGCTGCTTTCCGTACTGTAGGAACTTTGCCATCTTGGAGGGCCTGACTTATTGTCATTATATATATATCGTTGCGAACTTAGCTAGAAGTGTCATGAGTTCATTTGAGAAGCTATCCGGTTCTGTGGCTTTCTTAGGCTTCAATCTTTTTTTTAGTTTGCTTTATTTCATTCATAGTGAGTTGTTTAGCGCCTGTTTCTATTTTACCTACTAGCTCTTTTTATTCCAATAGGTTAATGAAGTCATGTGTTGGAAATAGGTCGTCTACTATTTGATCCATTTTACCAGGTGTGTTTAATTCTGGATGATTTTATACGCAATACCTCTGGGACATTTCATCTAAAAGTTTTTCATACTGCTTTTTGTTTGTTTGCCTTTATTGCGATACTGAGGTCCTTTATAGCTTGCTTGGCTATTTGTCCTTCTGCTTCCGCCTCATCAGGTCCGACCATCATAAGATTTCTTTGGTACGCTTTTTTCGTTTTTTCAAAATTCGTCAAAATTGTTCGTCAAAATTGGGCAATATGTTTGCTCCACCAATATGTCTCTTGCTCTTGTTGGCCATTGGTTTATGGCATGCTTTTGCTGCATGAATAGTTAATCATCTCTTCTAGTAGCTTTGCTGTTTGTTCTAGACCCTCCTCTTTCATTGCTGCTATAAAGTGCTTAGCCCTAAGTTTTTTCAGGTTTCATTTTGCTCTTTATTTAACCTCCCTAACTTTGTTCTTATTCTGCGGATTTATTATGCATCTAGTGTTTTGATGGTTACTTCCACTTTCTTTGCTGTCCTGTACATCCCATCTTGAGATGCGTCTTATAACCTTAGTGTTGCACAGCGTGCGGTCTAAGATCGAGCTCTTTGAACACTGGTCCAAATGGTGAGGTCCAGGGTTACTACCATTTTTGTTAGTTCTATTCCTTTTGAATCATTATGCGTTTCTCCCCAGTCTGGGGCTTTTCCCAATGAGTATGCTTTGGGCCTCGTTTTCTTCTTTCGTCCTCTTTTAATTCTTTTAATATTGTGAGGAAGGTTTTTCTTTTGGTTCATTGGGTGACACGTATATGCTGTATAGGCTTGTGCTCTTTGACATAATTGCAATCCAGCCATTTCTTTTCTTTATACTGTGCGCTGTTCGTAGCACCCGTCTATTGCAAAACTAAATTCCTGACCTGCCTGTGTGGTCTAGCACGCATTCCGATCCTAATGTTCTATTTGGTTCGCACATTATTGTGATATCAGTTAAGTCATGTGCCAGTTTACTATTATTCAAATTAATTTGCACTATTTTCATGTTGGTTAACTATGTCCCTTGTGCAGTCCGTTTGGGTGTTGGTTTCTGTCGATGCCTGTGTGTTTGTCTTGTTTCGGGTTGGTCTGTGTTTATTAGTGCTTCTATTTCTTCTCGGTTAGCTGTTGGTGGTATTATTTTCCTTGGTTGAGCAATTCTTCACTATATGACACACCTTGTCAAGTCACCTGTTCGCAACAAATGTACAACGAAACTGTGCGTGTCTTAGGAAAATACGGCCACTGGGAGATTCATGGGTTGGCGAATTCTATGGATTGGTGAATGCATGTGTATAGTAGTACTTATTTATTGTATAATAATCAGGTAAACATTAGTACACGTAACATGTAACACAAAATGTAACAGCTACCACGTATGCAGATGAACATTATAAAATAAAATATAATATTCAATTTTATCGGTATATTTAAGCAATTAGTTTGAAATAAAATATAACTATTTAACTATGAAGTACTCTTTAAATAAAAACCAATAGACTGCACCTTTTTGTCACATAGAAAGATGACATTCAAATTTAAATCAAAAGCAAAATATAGAAATGCCAAAATTTAATCTATTTAGCATATAACTTCCTAAAATCCATATTTCACTGTCAACCCCTTTATTCCTGGCATTCCAATACACTCCCCTGAAAATATGTTTGCTCCAACAGCACTACATAATACCCCGAAGCAGACAGCAGTATCGTATCACACGATTGGCTCGCACAAGTAGTGACGTCACGCCTTATCAGCGACGCTAAAGACCGCCTACTATTTAGCCGCTGCCAACACCGCCGCCGACGGCAATGGAGCGAGCGACGCTGTTACGTTTTAGACGCGTCGCGACTTTAGACCAGTGCACTTGCAACCCTTACGAACAAGGGTTAATAGCCGCCGTTGCTTTTGCAACCCGACGCCCGGTTTTAATTTGCGTTTTTTCTTAAAACCGAACGAGGGCACCAATTGAATAACAACGTGTATCAGTATTGTACTATCTGTACAATATAATATTTTATATAACAGAAAATGATATAATTTTTATAGTAAGATATATAAAATCAAATGTGTTAAGTCGTAATCACATAATCAGAACCGCTAATACATATTAATCAAAGTGGATAACGTAATTGCTAACTCTTCAGCAGAAGCAGAACATCCTGCTTCTGGTGGTATTGCTTCGAACTTTGGTAATAAAAAAACGGTGATTGCCACAAATATAAGAGGATTTTTTGCTAACAGGATTTCACATGCTCTTCCTGATACAGGTAAGACTCATTTACCATTATATAACTTTTATTGATATTTATATGATAATTGACCTATTCTTCTATTAATCATAATTTTCTGATAAGATCAACACTGATGTTAATTAATTTGTGCCAGTTAATTAAAACAATATTGTATTAACAAGAACCTATGAAAATAGCTTCAATGCTTTTTTAGTTCAATGCTTTCAATGTTTTGAAACACGGTACAGAGAATATTAGAAAGTATTTACATATGCGACATATTTGCAGAAATCAAATTTTATGAATTTCTACTTATATACCATGTGCGTAGAGTGAAACATAGTAGGGTGAAGTATATTTTTAAATATATTAACAATAATTAAGCAATTCTCTGAATGTAAGTAAAAAAAACAAGAACTTGTTATTTTTGAATAACTAGGAAAAAATAATAAAATATCTGAAATTCAACTACTACAATTAAAAATGTTTTATTTATTGTCGTATTTTAGTTCTTACTAAATATACAAAAAAAGAACAGTTAGTGTTACATAATATATGAATTTACGTCCTACAATCGTTATACCACTGGTGTTATTGATTCACCTGCCAGGTCAAGTAAAATTTGCGATATGCGCTCGCTACTTCTTCCTATGACTGCTACGTGAACTCAGCCAGGTTGAGGTCGTTATAAACAAAATGGCCGTGCGCTTTGAAGACGCACACAAGATGGCCGCAATCGATTATAGGCGGTTCACGTGTTACGTGAGTCGTAATTTGTTTGGTATTTATAGAATATGCAAATATTATAATGCTGATAATTAACAAATGTCAACTTTCTTATCCATTCTTGGGTTACGGAATCATTATTATGTTCAAGGCATATGAATATTCTTGAATTTTTTTAGAAATGCCAAAATAAAAATGATGAATTCTAAGTTAATAAAGTTAATAAAAATGCACTCTTATAATACTATATATTTTTAAAATTTTGTTTTAGTTCCTAACCATAAAAAAATTGAATGAGGAGCTCCACCGCAAAACCAACTTTATCCGTCAGGTCAACTTTTACAGTATTGAAAAACAAAAAACGTTTACTAAATTATTTTTTACTGCTACAATGGCGAGTTTTGTTTTCTTTATCTTTGTCATCAAGCAAACTATTTAAAGAAATAAAACACATTAAATTTTCATCCAGTTTTTAGTTATTTACTAATTTACTTTGGATAAAGTTGGTTTTGGACCAGTATTTTATTTATTTATTTAATCCTTAATATACATACGTGTTCTATAATATCTTAATCTATTTATCACTTATCTATATATATTCCAGCCAGTCAGTGTCACCTGGTATAAGGTTGGAGTTTTAATTCATTTATTTCTTCTTAATCTATTCTTAAATAAACGACCAGGTGCAATTTGCAGACATGCTCTCGCTCTCTCTTACTCTCTCTCTAATTATGTTATGTTATATTTGCTCATATCTGGATGTATCCCTTGTGTCATACTTATCTTAATATCTTTATTTCTTTCTTAAATTTGGCTATTTTCATTTCTTTCAGCTCTCGTGGCAACTCATTGTGTTGTTGCATCATTTTAAATCTAGTAATGTTTTTTAGTAATGGTTATTGCAGCAAAAACATGATTCCTTCAACGTGCACAAGAAGGTAAAAGAGCTGACAGGAAAGGGGGAGGAAAAATCAGGTGGGAATCCTCAGAGATGTCAATAATGAGATCATAACTGGGATCGAAGAAAAACTAAAAAGATGGAAGAACTATGTAGAGGAACTGTTCGAAGATGACCGACCGGCTGGAGTCTCCGACGGAGGTGGATGGTGACAGAGAGAAGGGACCTACTATTACAAAGAGCGAAGTCATCCACGCAATAAAAATTCAGAA
>WYDF02284313.1:0-16835 GCA_009867245.2 Adranes taylori | reverse complement strand
CTTATTTTTATAGTCACAAAATAAAGAGTCAGCAGCTTCTAAAAATGCATTTTTTAAAATAGCACCATCACTAAATGATTTCTTATTTTTAGCGAGAACATAGCATACTCCTAAAGAAACAATTGTAGCCGATTTTGATTTTAATGGTTCTTTAGTGAAAATTAATTGTTGTGATGAAAGACACGCCTTGAGTTCAGTAATTTTAGCTTTTCGTAAATCACTTTTCGGCGGATAATTAATCCCATACTTACTATGCACCGTTTTGAAATGTCGTTCCAAATTTCCTTTCTTCGGTAATGAAACACTATTATTACAAATTAAACAACAGCATTTATTTTTTATCATAATAAAGAAATAATCGTGCTCCCATTCTTCATGATAGTGATAAGTTTTAATATTTTTAGAATTATTCATGGTGTTACAATTTAAAATAATTTCAATTAATGTTAATTTGATTACTACCGCGCGTAATAAACGAATGAGTTTATACTCAATGATAACTAGATTCAAATATCCACTAATAGAAAATGAATAAAACATAGTAGAGCCATCTCTTATTTAATAGTTTCTTAATTGTGATTTTTTGTACGTATTTAGTATTCAAATAGTTTTTGATTCTTGAAATTGAAAATGGCAATTTGAAAGGAAATAAATATCTGAAATATGAATTTTTATTGCCTATCGACCTAAACTCATTACGCGATCGACCGGTAGATCGCGATCGACGTTATTGATACCTCTGATAAATACCATCACTTCTGACTTTCCTATATTCATTTCCAATCCTCTTTAATCCATATATCTCTTTACTCCCACTATCATTTCTACCATTTCTTCTCTTCTGTTCACCATAGAGACAAAATCTTTGGCGTAACTCAGAGACTAAACATTTTCACTCCCTCTGATTGTCCTTGCCTTAATGCCATTTCAAAATCAGCCATTTCAAATATATATATGTTAAATAACACTGCACTTAACGGACAAGCCGAACCTCTCTATTTACTTCAAACCATTCAGATACATTGTCTCGTACTCTCGCTCTCGATTTTGTTCCTACATACATTCCTCTTATCATCCTTATCAGTCTTTCAGAAATGCCAACCTCATACATTTTCTCCCATAATTTTTCTCGTATTATTTTATCGAATGCAGACTTCAGGTCTACGAATAACACATACAACTTTCTCCCTTAACTTATCTCCTGCTGCTTCACTCATCATATAATTCAATATCACTACGTTATTCATTGTTCCCTTGCCTCTAATTAACCGAGTCTGCGCATTAGATAACACTTATTTGTATCTCACCTCTCCTATTCCAGTCTCCTATTCAATACTCTTCCAAACAATGTGTACAAACAATGTGTCCAACCATCACTGTCAGTCCTCTATAACTTTTTGAAGCACTCCTATCACCTCGTTTATACACTGATACCAGTTCTCCTTGTTTCCACTTATTCGGTACTTCATCCTTCTTTTCCACACACCATTCAGACCTATAACTAATGCTTTTATTTCACATTCACTTAGACAACCTCAGACTTCAACAGGAATCCTATTAGGCCCTCTATTTTTCAGTTCCTCTTGTACTTCTGCTACACTTGTATCATTTTCATAAGTGTACATTTATATCACCCTCCTTTTCCCCTAAATGTTAATTCTCTCTCCCAATCCCCATTCGGGCATCCATTTCGCACAATCCCTTGTTCCTCATCCACCCCCTCTAGCACATTTATTACTTTAACTTTAGACCTGCTTTCCACATTTACACTATCTGTACCTACAAACGCGCTTCCATTTTCTCGGATAGTAACATTAGAATCACCCATTATCGTTAGTAATTCAATGTTTTCTGCCTCCTTCCTTACCATCTCACTAATCCTTTTTATAAATTCTCTCCACTATTACTTCACAAAAATAGTCATAAACATCCAATGCTTCCCATGTATACTGATTATTCTTCCACATGCACCATCTCACTTCCATCTGTTATCTTTTATCTCATACAACTCTTTTCTTACACCCGTGATGAGTCCCCCAATGGCTCTCCCATTGGAATGTATTCTTCTTTCCCCCTGAACCTTCCAATTATACCCTTTTGGCAATTCTTCTTAAATTTTTTCCCACGCATCTAACTCTACTCATGTTTCCGTTGAAATTCGCACATCAAATGCTTTCAAATAATTCTTTATATTGTTTTTATTATTTTATTCTTTAGTCCTGACACGATCCAAAACATCGCTCTTATTATTTTATTTGAACCATCACTGTCTTTTTACTCTCATTTCAATTTAAACCCTTATTTATACTACTCCTTCCCTTCCTTTCTCCAAACCTTATTACTCCGACTCTTTTTATCGATTTTTCTTTTTCTACCTCTACGTACTCACTCTCTGCCACTACTTCATCTTTACTTTTTCTATTCCTATTTAGCTTTCCTTCAATTCTGTCGATCCTCTACAAGCCTTCCCTGTTCTTCCCCTAGCAGCAATTATCTCCATTACTTTTCTCATATCTATGTTATCCAGTCTTATTACATTAATTCATTCCTTTATTAATTTTAATTCTCTTAAATCAAATTTAACCTCTCTCAATAGCTGCATCTGTAACCTCGAGGTTTCTTCTCTCCAACTGTCATCTTCGCTCTCATCGACTTCGCTTCTATTCCTCTTTTGGTCACCTCCTCTTGTATTCACACTTTCCGTACTACCATACATCGATCCTTTACTGTTTGATCTAACCACAAACGCATCCACATTCGCCATTATAATAACTTACTCCGTCTTTATCTTGAAACCCTATATCTGTTTATTTATTTTTAATAATCACATTCAACGCACTATCAAATGCTTCTTACTCTTACAGCAAAAAAAAAACACAAACATTAACACGAGTTACATTCACCTAGTATATTATTAACAAATATAAAATAATAAATTGATTTATATAGACGCAACTATAACTTACTTAACGCTTCTAATTAAGATCGTATAATTTGATATTACGATTGGACATCGGAATGTATTCAATTCCGTTACTAATGCAATTACATTTTACTTAGAAATATCTTACACGCATTTTGCGCTTTCAACTGTTATACAAACGCATTGTGAGTCTTCAATTATAAGTTAGTTTGAATATTATTTGAATTCTGGTTTTACATTGCTAGATTCAACATGTATGTAATTTAACCACGAAATAGTTTGCAAGAAATGTAAACTATTTGTTCTTGATATAAGATGTAAACTTGTTGTTCTGTTTGAGTATCTTCTTTTTCTTTCTCATTTCATTGGTGTGCATTATTGTCATATTGTTGTTGATTTTCTTATTTTCCTTCTTCGTATTGCTCTATATGCGTAATTTCCATAGAAAGTGTTACGCCCTTTTTAAAGAAATTTGTTAACGGAGGCATTTTTTCATAAAAGATTCTTCTTTCTCATCCTTTAGTCTGCGATTAGCACAACCATTTTCTCGTTTGAATTCCATGGGTAACCTTGCTACATAATATAACAAAAAATTATGTTTGAAATTATCGCTACGAAGTAAAGGTTGCCTTACCAGTTATCGTTGAAACAAAAAATGTAATGAACTATTAAAACATTACGGCGAAACTGATAAACAGCAGACTATAGAAGATTAAATAAAATCGCAGATAAACTCAAGAAACAGACGTTTCACCTATGTAACATGTGTTGAAATGAGACACATGTATGGTGAAGCTTTGATGCTTTCTGCAAGAGTGATGCCGTAGTGAAGTGTTTTTAACGACCATGACGTTTTACAAAGTCGGCCGAAGACAACCCGATGATGCGGACCCGATGTATGGATGTCACATGACAGAAAACTGGCGCGAACCGAACCTAAATTAATATAAGTAACTTTATACTATTATATATACTAATATAAGTGATCAACGAAATTCTAAAATCATTTTTTACCAAACTCCAAAGCTAGGCTTATATAAATATTTTTTATTTCATTTATACAGACTAGTTGGTTATTTTGTCATAAAAAGATTTTGATCAACTAATAACTCAATACCTAAAAATAACAAAAAAACTTAACACCAATAAAAATTGCAGCCCCCAAAAGGCTTGCGCCCCGTGCTATAGCCCATTTATCGTTGGCCCTGATAATATCTTAGACCAATTAGAAACAGTTTATAATTAAAATTAAATTTTAGTGCTTAATTTTTTAATAGCTAACTAAGTGTAATTACTTTGTAGACGTAATTACTCAAATAACAATTTGCAAACACAAATAATGCGCAACTAGTGTACTAGAAAGAATTAGTTCAAGAGACTGGGTTTCAGAGTAGAGTTTATTTGTATGCACTATTTTGAAATGAAATGAATATTTTATACCTCCAGAACTAAAAACCATTGAAAATAATTTCCTAGAAAGTTAAAGTTTAATGGCAATAAGAACTATAAGACTATTTTCCTTATTTTCTTTCTACTTTACTCTTTACTTCTATACTTCCATGCTTACTTCCGCCCCTAAACTTTTGTATTGCCTGCTTTAATTTCTTACTTTTTAATAATTTCCTTATGATTATGTTGATATTTTCCTCACTTTATTTATTTTGCTAGGGTTAACTTTCATTGTAGTAACTTTCATCAAAATGGTGTTTTTTAACGTAAGTTGGTTAAAATATTTCTTAAAATATAAGGGTGTTATCATATTTATATGTTATCAAAATATTTATATAAAAATATTATTTTTAAAAGTTCAATTGTATAAACGTTTCAAATGTGCAAAAATTTCATAAATGTATCTGAACTGAATTATACTGAATTTTATATGGTTCATAATTGAATTATATGTATATACTGGGTGTACACTTTCCATTTGAGACAGTATTGCTATCTCGTAAAGTAGAAAAGATAGAGAAACGTTTAAATGGGGAAAATTTATATAATTAAAAAACAAATAACAAACATAAGCATTTAAATTTTCAGAACCGTATTTAAATTATTTACAATAAACAAAACTTTGGAATTTTTTTCATTTAGTCTAGCATTGTTATTTTCGTTTATATTAAAAAACTTTACAGTAGTTTTTTGTTACATGAGTAACATACTTAAGTTTTCCGTGAACAGTTATGTATACAGCGTATCGTAACTGCGTATACAGCATCAACATTATTTTTTCTAAATACGGATCTGGTTAATTTTTTATTGAATCGTTTCAAAATTGTGTTCTCAATATAACCTTTTATTATGAAAATAATTTGTAATATGTTTTGTTGATTTCAACGTGGTTCTTATTTTTAAAGCCGGACCTACTTCGGTTAGTTCCAGTTACGATATATTTAGTTTAGCAGATTAAAAAACCCAAAAACTGTTAATCAAAATCATCTATCTAGTTTTTGGGAACCTAGTGCTTGATAAAGTTAATTAAAACACATTATTCTTTTACTTGTCCTATGTTGATCTTTTTAAATCAAAATGTCAGAGAAAGTCGTTGAATTGTTTCATCAAGCACTAGTTTCTTAAAAATTAAGTAGGTCTTCTCGATTAAAATGTTTTGCGTTTCATTTTTATCCTGCTAAACTAAATACATCTTAAGTGCAACGAATCGCGACAGGACCGGCTTTTAAAATAAGAACCATGTTGAAATCAACAAAGACTGTAACAAATTATTTTTAATCATACAGGGGTGTATTTAAAATACAATTTTGAAACGATTTGATGAAAAAAATTCAGGTCCGTATCTACGCAGTTACGAAACGTTGTATTACATATGTGTTTGCGATAAACTTAAGGATATTACTTATGTAACAAAAAACTATTTTTAAGTTTTTTAATATTATCAAAAATAACTAAAATTCCAAAATTTCGTTTCTTCTAAATATTTTAAATACGACTATAAAAATTCTGAAGTCTGAGGTTTGTTGTTTGTTTGTTTTTAAATATATACGTTTTTCTTAATTTCAACGTTTCTCCATCTCTTCTACTTTAGAATTAGAAAGTGTGCACCCTGAATATATATCTATAATTCTTATCTGAATTATGCTTTTAAATCAACTACTCAATTTTAGAGGTATTGTCTTGTTAAAAATTCATGCCAATTTAGTAGGGTTGGTTTGTATATAGCAAATAAATTTATAAAGTATACTTCAACTGATAAAACCCACCCGACTAGAAAGGAATCCTAGAAAATAAACAGTTAAATTAAGAAACTTTATATTTTGGTTATTTTAAATTAATCGATAACGCTGAAGTGATTACAGCTTACAACAAATGGGTCAATGAGTTAATTGTAGCTTGTAACATAATAAATAGCTTAAGACACATAAAATAACATTTAACAAGAAAACGCAATATGTCATACAATGTCTATTAATTATAAGATCGCTTTGCTCAGAAAGAGTTTGTTGTTTAGCTCACTCAGTTAGAAAAGGTTATCAGTTGTTTACAACGATTGTCTCATTTTACGCGAATAAATTAATAATTGAATCGCCAGGGCAACTTGTTTGACTCGACTGGTACAGTGTGAGTGTACATGTTCTGGCCCTTAGTGGTATCTCGTTCTCGACTGATGCAAGGCGAAATGTGAGTTAATTGTATCTTGAAATGAACAAAGTTCTCCCAGAGGACCAGTTTGGTTTTAGAGTATCACGCTCTACTATGGACTCTCTTCTAAAATTTCACATAAACATATAATACACGAGCACCTAACAATGGTCATTGCGCTTTGGCAGTATTTCTAGACATCTGCCATGCTTTTGACTCTGTCTGGTATGCCGGGCTAGCTCGGAAACTCCATGAGCTTCATATCCTTCATCCTAATACACTGAGGATGGTCCAGTCATATCATATCTATCCGACCGTACCACCCAAATTGAAATTGAAGACACTCTGTCCAGATCCACACAACTTCAAGCTGACGTACAAGGAGGATCTGTCCTTGCTCCTCTTTTGTACATCATGTACTGCTATAATCTCCAACTCCCAACCACTCCAGTGTGCTTTGTATGCTGATAACACACCTTACTGGGTATGCTCACTAAAAGCTGAAACTGCAAACCGTCATCTGCAGTTATCTAGACAATTTTTCAAAATGGGTGCAAAAATGGTGCATCGCCCCTATTCCGAGCAAAACTCAAGCCATCTTCATTCAGCATCCCAACCATGTCAAAAAGAAACATCAAAACCGCGCCCACATCAAACTCCGACTCTGGAATGAACCCATTTTCTTAAAAGACGAAATCTGCTATCTAGGTGTCTGGTTTAATAGAACACTTAACTGGAATTCTGACCTAAACTACACCCTTTCCAGGATACGCAAACGCGTGAACTTGATCTCCACACTCAGAGGACGATTTAGAGGCTGTCATACAAAAACTCTGCATCACACATACAAAATCTATATTAGGCCACTGATAGACTATGGAGCTGTTCTATATTCTACACTTCCTAATACACAAGCGCACAAACTTACTACCTGTGAACGAAGAATACTTCGAAAAATTCACACTTCCAATTTCCGAGTTCCCTACTGCTCTGCTGAGCAGATCGTTTAAAATCCCTACAGTCTAAATATCCGACTCGACGTGACGCAGAAAACAACCCCATAGCCTACTAAAATCTTCGTTCTGATTGGAAAGTCTGTCACCACCGTAGCAAACTGCCTTGTAAATCCTTCCCACATCCGCCAGCTCGAGTTATCCAAACCATGCAGGAACCTCCTTAAGATCTCCAAGACATCCTTGAATTAATCCCACTGTCCCTTCGATGGTTCCTACGCCTGTATTATAAAAAAAAAATAATAAGACAAAAAAAATTAAAAGAAATAATAAAAAAAAAATAAAAAAAAACGAAAAAAAAAAACAATCACTCTCTTCCACAACATCCTATTTTCTATTTCAGATCAATTAACACCCACTTGCGCAGCCAAGCAAGGACAATTAAATATACAAAACCACCATCAACTCAGCTCACCCCACACTAAACCAAACTCCCTCATCAGTTGGTTATGCTATGGCTAAGGTATTGCAGGTTCCTAAGCTAAATCTGCAAGCTATCAGCTTAGCATAATTCTAAAAGCATTCCATTCATTTCTAGTTTCAGGCTGAAGAGGATGATAAATCCTAAAGCCTCCTCCAAAGAAACTCTCCAATCTCCCAACAATATACAATCCCAACAGGGAGTGGAGTTTTAGTGGGTTAAAATCCCGCACGGGTGCAACAGGCATCACTCGCCAAGGTTTCTCCACTTCCTACGTAAAACAAAAAAAAACCGAGAGTGTATATATAGTATCCGCCCCTCCCGAGTCCAACAACAGCAGCCAGCAATCGAGCAAGCAGACAACGTTTTATATATTTGGTAAGAGCAATTTTGAAAATTCTTTTGGAAATAATTCTTATACCGCTTATTGCTTTATCATATACCGTTCATTATTATTAATAGTATGTATTTTGAATGATTTGTATTTCCGTTTAATATTCCTTTAACCTATCTCCTATCTACTAAGCGTACGTATGATCGACTTATGTAAACAAGAGTCGGTATTAGGTGCGCAGGTGACAGTGGTGTCTATGTGAACAAGGACGCTATTGAGACTCATAGTATTTCCGTAGTTGTGAATAGACCCGCTAGAGTGCGACTAGCGCTAGCCTATGCACACAAGGGCTGGATTTAGTTGCCGCAGTTTCAATGATATCTATGTAAATATGGATATTGTTGTAATTAATAGTATTTTCCGTTGCGTTACATTCACTAGTTTGCACCCAAATGCTGGCCTATGTAAACAAGGACTAGTTTTGAGTGTTGGGGTAATAATGGTGTCTATGTAAACAAGGACGCTGTTAAAACGTATAGTCATTACCTTTTCCGTTACCTGCACGGAAGCGTCAAACGCTAATCTATGCAAACAGTGATTAGTTGTTGACGCTCTGGTGTTGGTAACAGCTATGTAAACAAGGGTGATACTGTGACTGATCGTGATTACCTTTTCCGTTACCTACACTGACATGTGTCAAACGCTAATCTATATAAACAAGAATTAGTGGAAAGGATTAGCGGCACCTATGGAAACAAGGGCGCTACTGTGGCTAGTAGTGATTCATTAGCTAGAGTATACCCAACGCCGAGTTCTATCCGAGGTTAGTTTTGGTGACTCGTGTGACTTGAATCCCTATGCTGCTGTTTGATTTATAACCTGCTATTTGTATCACTTGCTATATTGATGTATGATTTAATACCCGCTGCGAATACCCGTGACCCATACCGTATTTTAAGAGATTGCAGTCATCCCAGATAGTATATTTAGGTTCACCCTTATTTTTTGTTTGTATATGATTTATTGATTGCTTGCGTCCCGTTGTTATATGCTTCTCGCCTCCCCGTAAAAACGAGAACACCTGGATTACTTACCTACTGAGTTTACCTAAGCCCTCAGTAAGCCACTGAGGACCGATGGAACATCACCATCAGTTCCAGAGTGTGGGCTCACTTTAAACTGACCTGGCGCCCGAGCAACCTATTTCCGAAGAACATTTTGATTCTGTAATTATTGTTGAGATATCTGTTTGCGCCATTACATTGACACGCCACCAATAGGCTTGGGGTGTGGTACAGTATATGTGTCTGGAAATTTTACAAAATCATCAATATATCATAATAATTACTTTTGTGTTGTTTATTATAATAATCGTAGAAGCAATGACTTTGAACTATTAATAAAAATATAAAACAAATTCGTTTAATCTACAATAAGAAAGGAAAGTAATATATTTCAGTGAAATTTGAATTATAAAATTTTTATGGAAATATTTCCGTGTTCATCTTAGGTAGAACGTATTTTCAGAAAAATTATAACTGTGTTAAATGTAAACTGTGTTTTTGACGCTCCGCCTTCACGTTAATCTGAATTAATTAATTATTTTAAATAAACAAATTATGTAAAAATACTGCACTGGGACGGAGCCAGTTGCTAAATTTAAACGCATTCATAGTAAATAAGAATGATTCATTCCAATTCAAAATTAAATCAAACAAGATTCTTGTCGGTGCTAGATAAAAGTTATTGGAATAAACACATCGCTCAGCACGAATGAGGGGAGGAAACTTAGTCACTTGTTTAATTGCACGAATCAGAGAGAGATAGCCGACGGTTGTTTTCCTGGCTTGTGTAACTATGTATTATAATACGTATGATGACTTATACATGATGCCGTTGTGCGTATTTGTGTGTACCTGTGTGGAAATATTGATTCGGTCCGCCGCTTGCTATTATATATAGCGTGTGATATTGATAATAAGTTGGCTAAGCACCGGTGGCTAAGCACCGTTGAACTACTGCCAGCACTTTGTTCCCCACGTTCGTTATAAAAATTTAATTCGGACGTACCGTCAGAATTATTTGTTTCTTAATATCTTTAAAAACTCAAAACTGTACAGAATGATTAATTTCTTGATATAGAATTATTTTTGCGCTATAAGCGAATTTTGCAACGAAACTTTGAAGATATCTGGAACACGTGAATGCATATTTTGACATAAGAAATAGCTGTCGTCTCCCAGTCATCTATGTATGTAAATGGGTTAATAACCTTACTTTACGAAAATTCGAGGATTAAAGTGTTTAATTTGACAGAGGAAAACATATTTCTTTCAAATTAAAGACGATTTTTATTAAAAGCATTGATGACTGATTAAATATGGTAGCTATGCTATGCGGCATTACTGCGGCTCGCTACTGCTGACCCGTTGTTTCTACTGTAATAATGGGAAAGCCGCTTGAGTAGAGTTGTGTGTTATGTCAACACATATGGTAAGGATAATACCGAAATTTGTATGGAATTGTGCGAAAGGACCCGTGGCCCGTAGCGCGAGAGACTCATGTCTATAAATGCGAAATTTTTAAGCATATTAAGTTCCTTTGAGAACTCGAAGACAGCCGTCTAGAAGAGCAGCAGCCAACAGCAGAGCGACCAGCCAAGGCAGCCAAGCTGAGCCAAGCCAGCCATGGCGGAACACCGGGCAGAGCGACAGCCAGCTACAGTTGAGAAATTTTCTATAGTATCCTGCTTGACTGAATTGCAAGTATGTACAATAGCTTTATTTCTCTTCGTATCCTTTTCCATCAACCTATCTCCTATATTACTAAAGTATATACTTCTGGCTTGTGGTTCACCTTCAGTCGTAATCACTTTAGGGACGTAGCATCTGTGGTTCACGATTTTACGCGACTTTGTTGTACTTTCCTTTTCTAACCTATACCCTATCGAGAGTATAAACATCTGGCTAGTGGTTTGCAGTCAGTCCCAATCACTTAACGAATGTATCAGCTGTGGTTCATGGTGTTAAGCGACTTAGTGGTACTTTACTTTTCTAACCTATACCATAGCGAGAGTGTATACTTCTGGCTTGTGGTTCATATTCAGTCGTAATCATGTAACGATGAGTAACATTTGTAGTTCACAGTGTTACACGTATACGGTACTTTCCTGGGATCACTACCTTCTCCGTTATTCATATTGCGTGATTGAGAATAACCCCCGCCCTCCCGTTGTATTATTTATAGCTTGTACACGCTTCCCATATTTTATATGATATTTGCTATATGTGTTATTTTATCACCGCATATTTCATATTGCTTTACATACTCCACTGTTATTTTTTATATGCACCGCTATTGATTATTATCATTATGTTTTGAACTGTTAGATATAAAATTGCTTGACTCCACTAATTTAAATAAATATTATTTAGCAAATCAATATTTATTTAAATTAGTGGATGTTAATTAAGATCATTAAGATACTAGTTTCGAGAACATGTTTTGTTCTGGATAGTTTTGCTATTACTAATTTAACCGCCATTATTACGTCATTAATTTAGTTTGATATTGTTCATTGAATTCTTTTGTTCATTAATCATTCTTTCTCGGTTTGTATTATCTATGAAGAACAATCTACGGTTTTGTTAAATCTTTAACGCTGATTCAATCATTAGTGGATAAATTTATGCCAGCTGTAAGCGAGAATGAGAATCTCTGGACAACTTGAAAATCTCTGGAAGACTCGAAGCTGTCTGTTACTCAGTAAGCCTCTGAGGATCGGAGGGACAACAACATCAGTTCCAGCGTGCAGTCTCAGGTTAAACTGACCTGGCGACCGTGAAACGTATCTCTGAAGCATGTTTTTATTCTGTAATAAATAAGATATTTGTTTGCGCCATTCTGAGACAACTCATTAGAACTCTCCATTAGCAGCGTCCCGAGTGAGAGTATGTCACAAATTATTATCTCATTTCTTCTCATTAAAATACTATCACTATCTTTGATTCCCAGTTTCCCAATATACCTCTTGACGCAAGGGAACATCTCTTACTTTGTGGTCGGCTGGTTCCGCCCGATACCTATTAAGATCGGTGTGCCTCTTCCAATGCGACTTTTCACGGTCCTCTTCTACTACTAGCCCTTCCTATTTCATAATAATGCTATGTTTACATAACTACTTATACATTTCCGATTATATAATGAACTTAGCATTTAGAATAACCTATGAGTATTGAAAGTTCTCTTAGTATTACAATAGAACTAAATGAAGGTAATGTCTTTTGTGTTACAATATTATTGGACTCACTACGTATTTTTAGTCACTGCGAATCCTGGTTAATGCATCATTAATTATTGCTTGCGTGTACAGTAATTAATACAATCAATTTTAGTGAATATTTAACACATTGTTTCCTGCAAATTCCACACAATTAATTCTCGTAAATTATTTTACTGCATCACGATTTATTAATCAATAAGATTCAATTGTTAGTTCAAATTTATATGTTGTGATAATTTAGGACAGAGAATTTTGTAATATGTGTATATTCATCATTTTAATGCCATATCAAATCATTTAAATTATCCAAGTTTTCTATATGAGGTACAATCAGAAGTATGCGGAATTTTTAAATTTCCGGGTTGTATATGTCCGCCTGTCAATTTTTTGTTCTTGTTTTATAGGCCGATATTTCCCCGAACTAGGTGATTATTAGAATTTTTTACTAGTTGTCAAAAAGGTTACGGTTACTTTTGTTTTGGTGTCACCGCGATTTTTCCCTTGTAGAAAAAATCGAACTACAAATTTGCATTAAGTATTGTGTTAAAAATAAAATAAATTGCACCACAGCGCAGGAAACGTTAAATGTTGTTTTTGGTAATTTTTCTGTGAATACAAAGCAAAGCACGAAGCAAAGCTCACTTACCCGTCACCTAAACTCATAAAAATCCACGTCTCCTACTAAATAGAATCTCAGTAGCTGTCGTCGTGAGAAGACGTTCTTTACCATGCTTATAGCAAAATAATTACCAAGTTATTTTGGTAATTATTTTGGCACAGTTATATCAAATGAACAATACATGATATTGTTTAACTGCTTATACAGGGCAACGTATGGAGATTACAGATTTATCAAATCTACAGACTCCAAGACATTGCGATTCATATATTTTTTATCTTTTATTATTTACAAATCAATATTTATTAAAATTAGTGGATGTTAATTAAGATCATTAAGATACTAGTTTCGAGAACATCACATAATTCAGCATGTTTTAATTGTTATTTAGTAATTCATTCATTCATAATACTAACAGGGGATATCTGGAGGATGAGAACAACGGTTCCCATACTCCCAAACTTCTCTAAACAATATTTAATGAAACTAATTTATAATTTGCTTTCAGATCGGCGGAGTTATCTGAAGGATAAGAACGACAGTGCTTGTAATCAAGATAAATCCAAGACATCATCATTAAAATATTTTTGTATTCATGTTGAGGACATTAAGTTCCTTTAAATAAAGAAATCCTCTAGTTCATTTAATAAAGAAATTCTCCTGCATAATAATTGAAATATTGTACAAGTAATTAAAAGAAATCATATTGAATTATGTAATTGGAAATTGTAGTACTTAAAATATTTGATATCAAAAGTGACATACTTATGCAATGCCCAAAGGTTAATAAAAATCATCTGTCTGTAATAAATATATTTCTTCAAACTGTGTTCGTAATAAAATATGTAAATAATAGCTTGCAGTTTACATAAAAAGTTCGTCCTTAGAATGGTGTCATTGGGCACGCGACACACAGAAGGTGTTATCAATTAAGTAATAAATGAATGTATGTTTTAAAGGTCTACAAAGCGCTAAGCCATGCATAAATTGTTTATTTGTATTTTAATTACTTGTGTCATAGAATTTATATATAAGACTGATTTAAAATAAAATAAAGACGTGATTTCTAGATTTCTAATTTACATGTCAAGCAGCGTATTTCTATTGGCTAACACACGCTTTCTTGAAAGTAGTTACTCCACCATTCTAGTACTTAGTATCACTAGATACGGAAAAACAAAATTTTAACTGCTAATTATAAAGCAAATTATTATCGAGCCAACAAGGTGAATAAAGCATTTAGAACGCTCACACTTGTACAAGTATTTTAACCAAAGTAGATGAATACCGGTAGTGGCATCCAAGTCATTAGATATGCAATGCACTAGAAATAGAAATCAATTAATGATTAAAATGGATGATTTGCTTTTTATTTGGTTAGAATACTGCAATCAGAAACGAATGATTGATTGATTGAAATAACATGATTACAATTTGAACCCTTTTGCTACATTGAAAAAGAAAAAATATCCGGCGAGTAAAATATGGTTCGATTTTGAAACTTTGAAATTTTGAAACTCAATATGGCCTTAAAAATATTAAATTAGCCGAGGAAGCAGCCAGTGCCGACAAAGAAGCCGCAGTCAAATATCCTGCTGAACTTAAGGAAATAGTTGAAGAAAAAATGGGTACAATTCGCGTCAATGTGTATGAACCGAGCGTATGCTAGAAGAAAATGCCAACAAAAACATTTCTGGCAAAAAAGAATCAACTATATTAGATCGTAAGGAATCCACACAGAGATTAATATTTTTTCTCGGGCGCAATTCAAAAGGAGGTTGTAATTTGAAACCGATGCTAATTCACCGTACAATGAAGCCAATCGCATTTAAATGCTGCAATAAACCATCTATTCTAGTAATTTGGAAATCCAATGAAAAACCTTGGGAATGGACGAAGCGAACCATTCGCTACGCATTTATATCCAACTGCCCAAAAATACAGCTAGGAGAAATACAATTTAGATTTCAAAGTTCTTCTAATTTTCGACCGGGGTTGCCCAACAGTAGGCCTCCGCACTATATGGAAACCTAGCGGACATCGATGGTGAATACGGTTGCACGGGACGAATGTATAGTTTAGTGGCGCTTTAGTGGCTATTTTTATTCTCTTAGTGGTGCTTTGCAAAAACAGTTGCACGCTTACCTTTGCTTGTCTTGCAGGCCTGAAGTTTGAACTTCAAATGTAAAGGAATATAATCGAATTGTGGTTAAATTGACCTAGACTATATTATTTATTTTGGAAAACATGCAAGTGTATGTTAATTGAGTCATCATTCTTTGTTACGTATCCATTCTACATAAAAAAATATTTTATTTTCTATATTTCTACTATCCTGAAATTTTTTCATTTGTGTATCATGACCTCGGCACAAGAGGAACAAAAATAGATTGACGAAAATCAAATTTTTATCGATCATATACTATATATTTATGTTATACGTATAGGTTATGAATTTGACGTATAGGTCATGTTTTGAGAATTTTTTCTTATTTCACCTTAGTACGTCTGTTGTATTGACATTACTGCAATCCATTAATACGCAATTCAAAGGAGGGTAATAAGGAACAATTTTTCATATAAAAAGGTTTTTCGAAAAAAAAAATTTTCTTGCTCCAAAAATTAAAAGGAAGGTCGATTTTTCGGTGTCTGTGCGTACGGATGAATGTTCAAGAATTTCTCCTTCCCTCTGGGATCGATCTGGATGAATCGATTTTTCGGTGTCTGTTTGTACGTATGCACGTTTGTATGTACTATAACCTGCCTCCTTGAGGAGACAACAGTTACCCTAGCAGAAGATGGTATGCCGCGGCTAAGTCGGGATCCACGAAGACATCCAGTCAATCTGTTCAAGCGCCTACTTGGAAGGAGGCCTTCGTTCTTGACTTCGAAGGCGTTCGTTCTTGACCGTTCTCGACTTCGAGAAATAGGGTGGGGAGTGTACACAAATAATTAACTATAGTTAACAATAATAAAGCCACCACTTTACTTACAATATATAACAATGAAAGAAATACTTGCACGCGCAATGTAGTATAAGATAATATCACAATAATTAAAGCAGGCACAAGTAGAAACCTTCTTTCTTTAATATTAACTGTACTTTAATTTTTTTAATTATTTAATTTGGTATCCCATTAGAAGATTAAATGCAACAATCGCCCCATAATTAACCCTAGATGATTACTAAATTTTCTTAATTATCTCTGTACAATGAGCATGTATAAGCAATGCCCTCTGGCCTATTATTTACAAGCCTCACTCACTAAGATATCTTTACGCACCACACCACCTACGGACTTGGTAAATAAAATATTAGTATCACAAAATTCCTCCGTTCCCAAACACATTAAAATGCTGGTGGCATCACTCAACATAAATACACCGGTGGAACGTTCCAGGGGTTTTACAAACATACATCTTTTGGTCTCAAGGACCCAGAGTAGAATTAATAAATATTCAAAAGGACAGCAACTAAGCAAATTAACGGTATCCTAGTAAAATTTATCATCCCAAAAAAAATGTTAAAATCCTCAATGATAACAAACCCACTTTTTATTATTTTACAAAAATTAACAACCCTATAAGAAATCACCTAACCCCCCCCCCCACTCCGTCTATTCCTATAACACCACGCCACCTACGTGGC
>WYDF02284302.1:0-16835 GCA_009867245.2 Adranes taylori | reverse complement strand
TAGAGGTAGACCGCCAGCTAGGTGGTCAGACGACATAAAGAGAATCCAAACAAACTGGATAAGCACTGCACAAGATATATCTAGATGGAAAAATTTACGGGAGGCCTATGTCCAACAGTGGACGCATATGGCTGTATGATGATGATGATGACATCAGCTTAATACGTACTTGTATCCGAATGTTGGTGTTTTGCACAAAAGAAATAGTTAATATAAATAAACTCTAATAGATGCAAATACGCAGTAACCTTTGAATGCTAGAATTTACTCAAGCTTATTACGTACTTGTTCATTATCTAAAAAAAAAAAAAATAACATACATATTGTTAGAAATTTGCTAAAGATTAAATGGACAGAAATATTTTCATCACGACAAAATGTAAAACTTGAATGTTTTTAACAAATAATCAGTGCTGAAATCAGTACGCAAATGGATTTCTAATTTGCCACAGGCGGCTGATTTGTTTGCTGTTCTGTATAGTGTACCAAAAAATAGTCAAGCCTTTTGGAAGATTTTGCAGTTTAGCGCGTTCTCTCAAATAAACTTTCATCAGATACAAGGACAAATCATATATATATGTTCTCCAGATAGATCTGTCGAGTGTGTTATTGATTTGAAAGATTCTAAACGAATTTATTCCCGAAATGTTAAGTACGCAAAAATATATATTCATTGGCCACCTTTGCGTTCTTCTTGATCACATTGTTATTCTGGAGCACATCAACTCAACAGTATCAACCCCTCCTTTCGTAGAGTTATAATTCTCAATTTGAACAAGTTTTCCTGTGCCCTCGTCAACTGTGTTGATATTGTGCATTACAAAACAACTTTCTTTTTCTCGGTGACAAGAGAAATTGGCTTCCTCATTCTTCCTTTTAGTTTTTTCCGTACAATTTTATACCCCAATCCTCAACTTCTTACCAACATTTTGACTTATTCTTTTTAATCCCTCGCGAGTCTCAGTTTTTTTTGCTTTGCGTGCTTCCTCTTTTTCATACTGGTATTCTTTCAGCCCTTTCCTCGCCAGCGCTCTTTGAAAAATTCTTTGTTTTAAGGCTATTGCTTCGCTTTGCTTCTATTTCACTATTCCACCAATATTGTGCATTTTACTCATTCCGGCCGCGTTTGGAGATTGACGCGACTCACGCTTTTTTAATAGCCGTCTCTAAGACTTCTTACTCTATTCTGATCTCGCTATGCTTCAAATATTCTGCACTCAAACTAGCGAAAAAAGTTTTCTTTTCGGATCTTTTTTAGTCGCCCATCCTTTATTCTCTAGTGTAGACTGCGGAACTTTCAGTCGACGCACCTTATATTCAATATAGCGTTGGTCACTTAAGCTTTTCAGGTCGAGTACGTATCCCATCCTGCTCGAACCAAAACTCACCCAAGTCCAGCTCATCAATTTATGACCAAAACAAAAATCGATTATTAGGGCCCTGTATCGCTCTCCATTGCCTATAACACTGTTGCCACCTTCATCTTCTAAGATAAATGGGCCAATAATGCCGCCACTCCAATCACCACACCAAACAGTCCCACGCTGAGGATGCATTGGCTTCTCTACGACCACGTGTGGGTTTGAGTCCCAAATACGATAAATATGATTTGTAAATACGAGGAACTAAATTTTTATTGTTAACCACAAATATGTGCGGAATTTCCATTTTGTTTTTCTCTTAAAGTTTCCACAAACGTTAACCCAATGCTCAGT
Organism: Adranes taylori; assembly: GCA_009867245.2. Classification (NCBI taxonomy): domain Eukaryota; kingdom Metazoa; phylum Arthropoda; class Insecta; order Coleoptera; family Staphylinidae; genus Adranes; species Adranes taylori. The sequence goes on along the minus strand of WYDF02284302.1, from coordinate 15,120 downwards.
TGATAACCAGCTAACTCAATACCACTAATGTTATTATCATGGTCAAATTAATATTTGAATTTTTTATTGGTTCCGTACATTTTTTATTGCTACCAACATTTCGTCAATTATCGCGGTATTTTAGGGAAGGAAATGGTCCATGGAGTTCCGAGCGTGGAATCAGAATTCCCACCATTAGTCTCTCATATCCAAGCTTCCATCTTCTTCAATATTTTCAGCCTTTATCCTTCATATGTTTATCGCACAATATATCTCTCACTTCTTTGCTCTAAGAGTAGTCGAGGTCTAGCTTTTTTCCTTTGTTGAGGCGGTTTTAAGTGCCATATTTTTAAAGGCCATCTTTCTTCTTTCATTCTTCTTCGGTATCCATACCAAATTTAAAGTATCATTTCAAATACCATCTTCTTTTTGCTCTAAAACTGTGTCTCCAAAAAATCCATTTTCATAACTTTCAGGTTTTATTAATTTCTCTTTGAAATCTCACACACCTCTAGACCATATAGTACTTTCTACAGTCTTTTGTATATCCTGTCTTTTTTACAGAAGTTGCAATATTACTATTCCGGATTATCGAGTGCAACTGTCTTGTAGCGACTTTCCCTTTCCTTTGGTTAATTTCCTCAACACTACCCTCTTACTTTCGACTTAAATATAGAGAAGTGACAGGAAGAAGAGTTGAAACATATTTTTGTGAGTCTTTAGTATTTTCCATCTTCTTCGTTTTGGTTTATGGTGTTTGAATGGATTTATCCTTATTAATGGGTGAAGGTCATTTACGGACGCAGATTTAGACGCATAAAGGCATTATTTTGTAGTTACCGAGTACCTTATCCATATCCCCAGCGTTCCTTGCACTTGATGCACTTAAATGCTACATCATTCGCTTAATAACCAAGGGAAACCTGAAAAACCTTGGCCATAACATGGTTAAAAGTAATTTGTTATAGGATAGGTTAACCTAGGTGATTTTATTTGATTTATTAGTCTGAAGTGTACCACCTTGCCGCCTCTACACATGGCGCTCCCCGATGGACAATCCTAAAACCCAAACATTAACTCTGTTGTCGCAAAGATTCGACTAAGCATAAAAATACAGCAAGCAAGGCAACCAGCTAAGAGAATTGACATTAACAAGCTGAAGAATGACGAGGTACTGAATAAACGATCGAACATAGTCAGCAAGAAAATCGCAGATTTGGAACTGAATGCGGAACTGGATGTAAATGATATTTCGAATAAACTGAAAACAACGCTGAAGGAAACAACTGTAGATCTTCTAGGCTTCCAAACAGTGGAAAAGTAAAAGAATTGCATGCCAGACGAGATCCTTTACCTAAAGAACCAACGGAAAAATCTGAAGTCTGATGTAGATTCCTACAACATCATTGACAAAATCTTTAGGAGAAAAATAAGGGAAACAAAAGTAGCCTCTATAAACAACAGTTGTAGAGAGATATAAGTGTTTGAACATAAGCATGACAGTTTCAACCGGCATAAATGACTAAGGGAAATAACCTACATCACCCGAAAACGAACAGTGGCGAAGCTGGATGGAAATGATTATAATCTAGTTGTAGATAAAGAGATGCAACTGGAAGTGTGGAAGAATGGAAGAATAAGGAGTTCTTTGAAGATGACAGAAATACACTTGATGACGTCGAGGAAGAACTGCACGGTCCTGAAATCCTCGAAGCAGAACTGAGAAAACTCTGAGTCAAACAAGAACTGGCAAAGCAGTGGGTCCAGACGAAGTCTTCATTTGACCAAAATCAGATGAGTGATTAAACGATACAAGTATGTACTTACCTTCATCTGATTTCATTTTAAATGTCGAGTAATTTTTTTTGAAATTTCGTGCTAATCAGCCATATTGCCATATTGTGCGCTAAAAATAAATCTAGTGATGAATCTAGTAACTTTTTCCCCCCAAATTTTGACAACCGGAAGTGTTCTGTCATCCGCCATATTGGATTTTTATTTTACAGCTGTCAAAATCAATACCAGTTCCAAAATAACGAAAAAAATACCGCTACACGGAACGGGTATCGTTTTAGGGCGATTTTGGATCACCTTTTGGCGGGTTGGCAGGTCTCTACAATCGGACCTTTCCTACTACTAACGTGGAACTATTCAAACGATTCACATCGACAATAATGACACCCTATTGAAGATGTTTAAGCGAATATACAACACCGGAAACATCCCGTCAGACTGGTTGAAATCTACCTTCATCAACCTGCCGAAGAAATCTAACGCGACTATAGACTCATTAGTCTCATGAATCATGCACTCAAAGTATTCTTAGGAATACTGCATACTCAGCTATGGAGGAAAATTGAGGAAAACATTGGTGAAACTCAGATCAAAGTCGCTCAGATCAAAGTCGTAGACCATGTCACTGAGGAGAACAGATTTAAGAAAGGCGTGAGACAAGGGTGCATTTTATCCCCAACCCTATTTAACCTATACTCAGTTACCAAATGTAGTGTTTTGCTATTTGTTTGGCATTTTAGTTTTATTGGTGTATTCGTAACAAAAGGAAATTGAGTGATGATAGATGAAAACACAAACAAAATTATGGACTAGCTTGGAATCAAACTTGGTAATATGACGAGACGAATATCATAATATTACGTGCATGGTGAATGTGTTATTAGAAGAAGCACTGTGTATTTATTAAATGTATCTTACACCTTCACAATCAAAACACCTGAAGACCGAAACATTCCATTTAATAATAACAGAGTACATCCTATAAGTTAACTGAGTTGTTTTGTAAGTTTCTTCAATGCAAGGCATTATGAATTGTTGAGCATCTAGCACTAGCGGAGCGAGTAGTGCCTGGTTTTTAAATTAGATAGATTTAAACGAAATAACATGGAATTATATTAAACACTTCCCAATTTCTTCAAAGACATTTAAACAAGTTATAATAAAAATTTATTAGAGATTCGATATGAATTAATGTTTATCCACTTAAATCCACTTTTGATACAAAGAGACCGCTACCATGTCAGGCACTCTTAGATATAACAGATAATGATGCATTTGATGATTTGGGGCTCGATAATAATCCTGACATGGATATTGATTCCGATTTGGATGACGAAGAAGGAACGAAGTTACAAGATGTACCTAAAATAATAATATACGAATCTCCATTACAGCAGCTAACTACTTTAGAGAAAATATGAGATAAAATTGTAGAAAAACCATCTGAACTAATTTTAGAACCAGACCCAGACCAAAAGCCTGATCTAAAAACTTAGCCAGATCTAAACATTGTACTATACATGGTAGTAACGAAGTAATAATACTTCCAATTGATCCCATCATGGATTATCACAAAGTGACACTTGACTAAATCAATCTACTGATAGTTTTGACTTCATCTATCGGAATGAAGGGGAATAAGTTCTCAACATCAAATGAAATTAACATGGCGTCATTCGAAAGAGTCAAATCTTATGTTTTGATAAATTTAGAGCTGTTTGAAATACTATAGCGAGGTGTATCACTTCCTTGAATTGTGAACCAAGGAAAAGTGCTAGTTTATATGGGTGTGAGGAAACGAAACTAGAGACTGGTCTGATTTTTAACTACAATTATTTCCATGCTTCAACCTTTGCAAGTAATCTTCCATTTTGTATTAGATTACTAAGGAAGTGATCCAATAAGATTTTTTAAAACAAGTACTTCACTCGTTGGTGCACTATTTCGGAGCAATTGTTTAATCTGTTAAGCAATTCTGCTCCGCGTACTTCTGAGATTGTTATTAGATTGTCCACTTTTAGGTAGCGTCGTAGATCCTTATTCCTCCATCAACTATCAGTCTGATTAACCCATTATGATTTTCAGTAATTTTTTTTGCCACAGTTCCTGCCCGTACGTAAGACTTAGTTGGAGAACTGTTTTGAGAATATGTACTATGTTTTTAAGAATTAATCCAATGCATTCTTTTCAGATACTGTAAAGTCTCCTTCATCTTTTTATCGCAACCCCGGCTCTGGTTTTAACATGGTTTAGTATTTGTACCCATTGCAAATACGGCTATATCGCCAGCGACTTGGAACACGTCTTGTTTCTTATGGATTGTTTTTCTTATTGGTATATCGTATGCGTTTAGATTGTAGAGGATTGGAGTCAACAGAGAACCTTGCGACAACCCTTCTTTTGCTACTTGCCGGCTTGATAATTTACTTATCAAGGCTTATCAGTATCTAAAAAGGCACACATCACTAGTTGTTGACTAGGCATCACTAGGCCTGAACCCAAATTGATTTGGTGGCAAGATGTTGTTCTCTTCTGTCCGGTTTTGATGTTTATCCTTTACCAAAGCTTCCAATATTTTGGACAAACCACCAAGAAGTGAGATTGGCCGTCTGTTGCTTGATTTGGTTGCATCTTTTCCATTTTTGGAATCACTACAACATTTTCCATCTGTCTGGGAAATGATGTAGATTCACTATTCCGTTGAAAATCTTGGTTAAAAATACAATTCAGCTGGTAGCACTTGATTGCTCTGTTGGGGATGGAGTCTTCCCCTGGTGCCTTGTTTGTGCTTATTGTTTTTAACATCTTCCGGTTCGAACCAGATTTTTTGACATGGCTTTACAGTTTGTAGGTGTTTGTTGATTTGGTCACGTCGCGTTGTATTCCATTTCCTCATTATTGTTAAATTGCCTCGTCAGATGGTGTGCCATTGATTCAGCTTTTGTCACCGTATTAAAATGTATTTTTCTTATTTTCTGTTATTAATAGTATTAGCCGTCTGTTGTTGGGTTGGTTGCATTTTCCCCCTTTGGAATTGTGACAACATATTCGAATTTTCATCTGTATGCGAAATGATGTAGAATCACTACTGCGTTGAAAATATTGGATAAGAATACAAGGACTTCAGCTGGACGCATTTTGATTGCTCTGTTGGGGATGGAGTCTTCCCCTGGTGCCTTGTTTGTGCTTATTGTTTTTAACATCTTCCTGTTTGAACCAGCTTTTTTGACATGGTTTTACCGTTTGTATTGTTGTGGTTGATTTGGTCACTTTGCGGTGAATTTCCCTTTCGATTTCCTCCTTATTGTTACATTGCCTAGTCAGGTCGTGTGCCATTGCTTCAGCTTTTGTCTCCGTATCAAAATGTTTTTTCTTATTTTCTGTTATTAACCATCAAGGGGCAGCAGATTCGCCGTCTGTTGTTGGGTTGGTTGCATTTCCCCCCTTTGGAATTGTGATACCATATTCAATTTTTCATCAGTCTGCGAAATGATGTAGATTCACTACTGCGTTGAAAATATTGGATCAGAATACAATGACTTCAGCTGGAAGCATTTTGATTGCTCTGTTGGGGATGGAGTCTCCCCCCTGGTGCCTTTTTGTGCTTATTGTTTTTATTTTGTTTTTAACATCTTCCGGTTCGAACCAGCTTTTCTCACATGGTTTTACCGTTTCTATTGTTTTTTGTTGATTTGGTCACTTTGCGTTGTATTTCCCTTTCGATTTCCTCATTATTGTTAAATTGCCCAGTCAGGTGGTGTGCAATTGCTTCAGCTTTTATCTCTGTATTAAAATGTTTTTTCCCATTTTCTATTAATGGAGCATTTGGCTCTTTGTTTCTGCCTATTCTCTTCATTAATTTCCAAAAACTCTCTTTGTCCTCGTTTAAATATATTTTTCCCAGGTAGCTTCCTTTTTCTCCCTCAACATTTCTCGCGTCAGTCTTTCCATACTTCGATACGCATTTTTCTCTTTTGGACCATGCCGTCGCGCTTTTTAGCTGTAAACACTCTTTAGTTTGGCTTTCTCTTGAGTGTTGAAATGCCATTTGTTTAGTTCGTTTATCGTTACGCAATTTTTGGTCATTGGTTCTTGAATTTTTGTTGTGACCTCTTGCACTGCTGCACCAATGTCTTTTTTTGTGTTATTAATTCCTTATCCGGCTTGTATTTTTTTATCTTTTGCACGTATCCAACTCATTTCTTGTTTGGTTTCTTGAATTTGTTTCCATCTATTGATTCTGAGATCAGCTAACACTGGGTGATCGTCCGAGTTTAACGCGAAAACTACTCTGTGTTTGATTAATTGGTTTGTCTTGTGAGTCATGTAGAAATCTAAAAACTCACCTGTTCCTCTACCGTTAAGGGGTATGTTTATCACGGCTTCCGGAGCTTGACTGCCTATTTACGTGTATATTGATGTATAGACTTTTATTGTTAGTTCGTCCACCCCAAATCTTGATCGCTTCATGCCACAGTTTTCCCCACTGCAAATACCATTAGTACTGATCTGCTTGAAAAGTTTTCTCCTTTATGTATCTTTGGTAACCCATATAGACCTATTATTTGAGGACTTATTATACACCCCTTTACCTTCATGTTTCTTTAAGACTTGCTTTAAGTGAGTTTCAAACCTCACTGTCTCAGTTTGATTGATCTTAACAACATTACAGTCCTTCTCTAAGAGACGATAAGATTTAGTAATGATTAACTCTTTTAATTTATTAAGGCTTAGCTTTAAATGTGGTGCAAATTTAAGACCATAGCTCAAGAAATCCATCTCGTCCCTCGAGAAAACTGAAGTAGAATAATTTAATACACGCGGGTGGAATTACAAATATTTTCAACTACGCCCGAAGAAGTATGGCTTACATTGTAATTGACGCTATAAAATCTTCCTATTATCTTTTGATTTATTCTGAAGTGATTCTAATGACTCAAAGAGTTGAGGTGATACTTTATGATGTTCAGAAACCTTTGGAAACAGAATTTTGTTCTGATGATATAAAAGTCTTGAATTCAAAATTGTAAGTACGTTTCTGTTTATAATTGTAATTCATACATATGTAATTCATTCTAATTAAACGGGTAATAATAAATTTATAAGCATTAAAGCAAGTAAATTAAATTATTAATCCTTTCAAATTGCAATAAATCATATGGAACACTAATTACGATAAGATTTAAAACAGATCATAAGTACTGCGTTTAGTAGTAGATCTGTACGCCTATAAGGTCAATAGTTCCCGCATAATAATAGTTAAGGGGTGCTGATATGGGACAAACGATTAATTTATTCCAGCCTACACGCATTAACGCATGATGAACATACAGCGACTTATAGATTATTAAATGCATTTGAAAAATGTAAGGTTACCAGATTAGAAATAATTAGGTTTTATTATAGATATTAAGATGATTATTCGTTTCGATATTCGAAGGATTAAGAATGAAATAATTTAGAAGTAATCTGGTAAATTGAGAAAGTATATTCTCTGCATCACAGTGAAAGAAATTTTTAGCATTTTTATGCCAGTGTCATATGTTTGTGTGAATTTGCTCAGAAACTCAAGTACAAAACAGTTCAAGCTCAAATAATCGTTTAAATTACATCACATTTCCATGTACGAAAATATGATTATACAACGTGTAATTCAATATCTAAAACGAGACACTGTATGTAAAAGAGACTTTTATAAAGACACAATGAAAAAAAAATTAAGATTAAAAAACTAGTGTATATAAACTATATCTTTTCTAATCAAATTAGGTGGATGGATATCGTTTTGCTTTAGAAGCAACCAAAATTAATAAAATTCTAGATAAAATTCCAATGGACTTTAGGGTGGATAGCCATTTCTGCTATAAGGTATTTAAAGCTTTATCAACACCCTCTTTTTGTGATTATACATTAACTCCGTTCTGAACCTATCATCGAACAAATGTTGTTTGATTGAAAACTCTATATATATTACATGTATGCGTACTGTCATTTACAAGGTGTTTTTAGGTTAATTTGAAATATTTCTTACATTAGATCTGATTGTCGCGATCTGTTTCTGCAGTTTTATTCCAATTAATGAAGACTACTAAACTTTTTGTAGAGAAATCAGTTTTTTATGGTGTTAACATTAATTTTAATGCAACAAAATGCACAACAGAACGCATATGGGACTTCGCAAGTCACGCTGATACACCACTGGTTACTCTTGATATCATATACTAGCAGTATATAGGCAAATTAACAAATTAGGTGGATGGATATCGTTTTGCTTTAGAAGCAACCACATTAATAAAATATTTAAACAGGTAATCTTTAAAAAATTGTGAATCATATATGAGATACTATAAAACTAGAAAAAATTCCAATGGACTTTTGGGTGGACGGCCATTTCTGCTATAAGGTATTTAAGCTTTATCAACACCCTCATTTTACAGAACATCATTGTATTTGTATAAGTGAATATACATTAACTCCGTTCTGAACCTATCATCGGACAAATATTGTTTGATTGAAAATTCTATATATGTATGGGAGTTAATGTATATTCACTTATGCAAATACAATGATGTATTTGTAAAATACACTTATACAATGTAAAATAACTGTTAATACACTTATATGTATATGGAAAAAAATTATTATAAAACAATTTTTCATATAACAATTTTTCACATAAAAGGTTTTTTTTCTAAAAAAATTGTTTCTTGCTCAAAAAATTAAAAGAATGGTCGATTTTTCGGTGTGTGTTCGTATGTACGTATAGACGTACGTACGTCTGTATGTTCAAGAATTTCACCTAAAATTAGAAGATTGAAATTTTGATCGCATATAGTATCTTGTATTATGCGTCGAAAAAAATTAGTACCATGCTTGAAACTGGTATAGAGCGCGATGTTGCCACATTTAAAATTTTATAAACTATTGGATATATTTCAGGAACTATAAAAGAAAGGACACTTGAATAAACTTTATTCTGTAGCGCACCGAAAGCTCGTTCAATGTTATTTGAAACATTTTTTTTCTAAAATTACAAATTAAGATATATAGAGGGTACTTTTTTTGTAAACTTTGCGATCGTTTTTCTTGAGATCGGCAATTGTACTACATTAAATATCTCGGTTCCTATGAAACTTGAAAAAAGAAAACTTGGGGAACAAGCATAAGACCCAGGGACCTCAGTTTTACGTAAAGCGGATAGAGTGACTGAAAAGCGGTAGTGGGGAAAAATGGAGTCAAAAACGGCAGCAGACCGCGCCAAAGCGGAAAAATCCATAAGACCAAGGCAGTCTGGAGTGCTTCGCAGAAATTAGCCGAAAAGAGAGTCAACAGGGAACGTAGACCATGCTAAACCGCGCCGTAGGATAATACGGGGCGACCGTAAGCCGCGGCAAATGATTTCCAGCGCCGAAGGCAAATATGGGGACCGGGGGATTCATGGGTAGGCGGGGGATTCATTGGTCGACGGGGGATTCATGAATTAAACTAATGTTGTGGTAATTAACTATTGTGGTAATTTAATTTAATAGGTGACTTAAAAGGTGACAGTCAAAACTAAAAGGTTTTGTTTTATGCAAGATGTAACAAAACGTAGGATTTCCAGTATATGAAAGATGGTGTGGCGATCACGTCCACGAATTTTTATAATAAAGTAGTCAATTTCTTATATGATAAACACAGAATGACAATAACAAGTTTAAACAGTTTGGTTTATTATACTAGTATTTATAACTGAAAATATCTCACTCGAAGTACGATTCTAAATGACTGCAAAAATGTTTATCCTAAATATAATTCAAAATTTGTTAGGGTGATCCAGTTCCCTTCTTCCATTAAAAAAAATAAGGCAAATAAAGAGTGACGAACTAAATATGATTGTACGTATTTTATTGTATTATTTGTCTTCAGCTATGAGTACGGTTCTGGAATGAAACTTCTTCTCTGTACCAACAGTATTGAAGTTGTAATTGTCGACGTTGCCTGGATTAAATAAATGAACCTTGGTTGAATAATACGTGGATGAAGATCGAATCGAGCATTGGTAGATGTAGAACTTTATCGTTGGCGTAGGATTTTTGTAGATATGGGCACAGGTGTAGAAATGCATTGAAACGTTATGATAATAGACTTTTGGTTGATGGATAATGATGTTGTGGATATTGACTAATAACTTGCGTTGACGCAATCAATTTGACCTCTGCCGATGTACTTAAACTGGCGTCGGTGATGACCATGAGCTCTCTAATGGTCGTGTGATAGCTAGATACCGTCTTCTTATCGAGTGACTCTCCATATCTTGCATCGATGTCAAGGATAATGGGATTATATATGAGAATAAGAGTAGAAGAAAGTGATAATAATTTGGAAATCGAAAAATTCAGCAAAAGATGTGTCGTCGGATACTTAACGTTTTTTTTTGTTTCGTAGAAGTTGAATTTCATTTTGCAGAATTTTAATTTACTTATTTTGTTTCGTAGATTTAATATGTTGTTTGAATATTTGTAATTTTACTATAGTGCATTAAGATCAGATTAATACTGGCTGCGATAGTTCTCGATGACCAAAAGAAATTGACTAGGTCTTATTTTAGAATTAAAGCTTTGGACTAGCGCGATTGGGTTCTCGCAGCCATCCAAAGACAACAACTCAAAAATTGCGTCTGCGGATCACTGGCTTGGATGGCTCCTTTTATGCGAATTTTCAGGGAAGGAAGCTTGTCCTGATGAATCAGTTGAGCTGTGACGTATTGCCTAAGCCGATGGCTTTCGACGGCGCCTTCCGCAAAAATGCGGAGTTTGAAAGAAGCTTCTACTACAAAATTCGTAGGAAGGTTATACTTCCGACCAATCAAAAGTTTCTTCCTGATACGTTAAGAAAATTTAAGGATCAAAGTTGCATTATGTTGTTGTGGGTTATCTAGTGAAATGCAAGTAGTGGTGATTTCTAAAAGGTGGTGGGTCACACCAGCGGTGGAAATAGTAGCTTGATGCGGTCAAAATCTCAAATTATCGTATAGAAAACGCCTCCGTCAAAAAATACGTTAATCTAATATCCAATCAGATTTGTTGAAAGCCAAAAGGGTAAAAAGCTTGCCCGTCATTCAGAAAAAGTGGTGGGTGAAATACTTGAAGGGATTCTCGTCGAAACAAATATTCACCGGTAAAGGAAATCGTTAATAACGTTGCGTCATACAATCAAACTAGCTATCGTAAATCGTTATTCTTAAAATATATGACAATGTATCTGATGTAGATGAAAGCCCGTTGCTCGTTGTCGGCATTAAAGCAAAGCTTTAAGGCGACATGCCGCCTGATGTGTGTACGTTACTCGTTTCGGCGAAATATGTTTGATATTTCGCCGAAACGCCGATATTTTACTTGTATATATATTGTCGGAAACTGTGATTTTTTTCGTAACCGTTTTCTGGTTTTTTATGAAAACGTATTACGATTAAATTGGATAGTTTATATTTTTTTCTCGATTTAACAAATTTGTTATAATATTGATTAGTTTATTTGTTAGGTTGTTTATTATATTATATTTAATTGCATATTATATTTCTTTGATGAATTAGATTAGTCAATTTAGATATATTGTTAGAGGATTTCTCATTTAATTTATGAATTATTAAGGAATTGCTCATTGCGATTATTAATTTATTGAATTAATGAGAATCCAATGTCAGTACATTATGCACAATAAGAAAAATAGAAAGCAAAATAGGGAAAAGAAAACTGCTCATATTCCTATTCCAATTACCTGACTCAACAAATCCTTTTCTCTTTTTAATTTCCCCATCAATTTTCCTCATAATGTACTCACAAATATCATGTCCAATTCTGATCCACCTCTTTCTCTTCCATACTCGATGTAATTAAAATCGACACACTCATTCGATCTATGTTCCAAAATTTCACATTTATCACAACAAAGTCTCACTATTAGCATTATCGTTCGTACACATCCCAGCGCATCCTTCCCTCCGCCGTTTACAATGTACTTAGATCTTTCTTTATACTAATTACTTTTTACTTTCTTGTATTTCATCGTTCTTTCAACCTTATTTCTAACCTATATTCCTTCTCTATTTTGCTCTTACACCGCGCACAACCCAACTCATTTGCTCATACCCGCTTCATACGCTCTAGCAGATTTAAACTCAACATCTCTTAGCAGGTGTTAGGAGTTCTTTAACCACTAATTATATACACTATCTGGTAAATTAATCCCTACTTAAATGGGCAGGAGCAACTATGAAAGTTTGGTTAAATTCCTATTGCTTCAGTCCTAGATCCGTCACTGAGCTAAAAACTTAAAAAAAAATTCTTGGACATGATCGCCACCCCATCTTTCTTATACTGGAAGTCATTCGTTTCATTATATTTCGCATAAAACAAAACTTGAACCTTTTAGTGTTGACTGTAAATCGTCTATTAAATTTAATTAGCATAATAGTTGTTTAGGGTAAATTAAATAAAACTAGCGTTACCTATATATCGATACAAATATAGTTACTTTCCATTTGAAACCCAGTTACAAAATCTAGTGACATCTAGCTTTAAATAATATAAAAAATTTTGACCGCGCCCTGTACATAATTTTTATATTGACCCTGGTAATATCTAGATAAAAATCCACTTACTTTTCATTTGAAATCTAGTTATAAAATCAGGTGACATCTGCGTTAAAAAGTATCAAATTTTTAGATGTCTCCTGTACATTATTTTTATATTGACCCTGGTTATAGCTAGTTACAAATCTACTTACTTTTCTTTTTAAATCCAGATATAAAATCTAGTGACATCTAGCATTAAATAATATTAAATTGTCTGATCGCAAATCTAGTTACTTTTCGTTTCAAATCTAGTTACAAAATCTAGTCACATCTAGCGTGATAGCTAGGTGATATCTACATACAAATCTAGCGACATCTAGGATTAAATAATAAATTTAAAAAAATCAGACCGGAAATGACGCTATAGACGGCTTACTAGATTTTCGTTTAGAACGAGCTGAGATAGGTAGGGAAGGGTGGGTACAATCGGCGGTCGCCTACTACTTCCCAAAATTATGTGATAATGACCGTCACTGATAATGACATTGTGAAGGGGAACATAGGAAACAATAGAAGCCACTAAGAACTACTAGAAGCCACTAGAAACACTAGAAACATTAAAGCAACATTAAAAGTGCAGCGAGGGTACTGGAAATCCAGTGAGAACACTGTGCAGGGACAGACACTGGTAATGCAAGAAGACACTTAAAGTGCAGGCGGGCACTGGAAGTGGAGCGAGGTCACTTGAAGTGCAAAGGTAAATGTGTAGTTGTAGGATGGGGACAACCGGTAGACATTTTCAACGCTATTTTGCATTGCAATGCAAAGGCGTGCAACTAGTTAAGTTAGATCCCACAAGTGACACAAGAACGTCATCGTAACATTTAGAACGAGTTAAGGGAAGGTCTTGGCGGCTGGATAGAAGTGGAACTCTGGAACTACTGTCAAATGCCAGGTGGCCAAAAACCAATAAAATCAGAAGAATAGAAAGCCAAAAAGATAGAACGCTAAAAAGTTCCTCCGGTCTTCAGAAACCCTGAGGCTTCAGTTAGCTGCAGTTGGCAAGTAAATTAGGTGTCCTAGATCTTGCGAGTAGCTGCAATAAACTTATTTACTAATCAGTAAAACACCATTAAAGTTTTAACAAAATTCTCTATTATTCTTTAGATGAACAGTGAAAGAAATATAAAGATGCACAGAAAATGTCAATAATAATCAGAAGAATAAATGTTCAATTGTAAATATCAAACTAAAGCAATGACGCTATAATAATAATAATAATAATCAAAGCAAATTAATCAAACGGTGGAATAACTATTATCACAACAATATTTAATATATTAAGCAAAACGACGCATAGCACATAATACTTATAATAGCAATATAGTAATATTAGTCACTCCAATTACGGCGGTGCATGTAAAGCAAATTACTTAAATAATAAAAAAACAGTTACTAGCGATTGATAAACAATTCACAAACGCGGGATAGGAAAATGCAAATATTCTGGTTTAGGCAGTGGGTACGGAAGGAAATTCGGAAATTCACTAATGTAGCACCCCGAAGTTCGTTGAGGTTACTATTCTAAACGGGTCGTGCAGCATGAACCAGAGCCAAACATAAATGTTGCGCCCCGATGTACGTTAACGCTACAGTGTCCGAGACCGGCACAAGCCAAACTGCACACTCAAGTGAAAGGTTAAAAGGAAATTTCTCAATACCCCGAAATACGATGGTCTTGTCTAGCATATACCAGTTATGAGCGCAATAGCAGCGTTCCGAAGTCCGGTGACGTTGCCTATGTACAACACTGATACAAACCACAACTATACACTTTAATTAAAAGGGTAAGGAATTTTTATCAACACCACTAAGTTCGTTGACGTTGACCGGTGACTATTTCTAGCATATACCTAAGCTGCACACTTATACAACGCCTCGAAACCTGTCGACGTTATCTGTGCACAACACCGGTATACGCCACAATTATACACTCGGGACAGGCGGTAAGGAAGTCTATCAACACCCCTAAGTTCCTTGGTGTTGACCGGTGACTAGTTATAGCATATACCACAGGTGAACACTTAAGCAACGCCTCGAAGCACGTCGACGTTACTCGTGTACCACATTGGCATAAACTACAATTATATACTCTAAGAAGCGGTATGGAGAGGAATCACGATGTAACTTGTGTACATGAAACAGGTAGCGGAAAAGAATGAAGCTATTCAAAAAAAAACCAAAATCAAACATGCAAAATACTAAACAATATATGCTATGCGATGTCTCTTATCTAACTTACGTTTATCTCATTCTCATCGGTCGGTTCGGCAGTGTAGCTGCTGGCTGCTGATTAATTTTTCAAAATCTCGGATTGACATGTTAGAAAACAAGTAGAAAACTAACTAAAATCGCTCTATTTATAGACAAAAATTCCACGCGTAAAATTGATCTCCGTGCGTACAACTGTTAATCAACCATCTCTTAGCGCCACACGCAACGCGAAACATTCAGTGATTTATGCGACACACACATTTAGCTCCTGCGTCTATACCATATCCACACATGCACACATAGGTACAGTATCAGCAGCTACCAGCTACGCAGACGGAATCGAAGCGCCGCAACAACAATAATAATAATAATAATAATAATAATAATAATAATAAACTTTGATGACAAAGTTTTTATCTTACGCATTTAATAAAACGATTATATATCTATATATATATATGCGTAATTTCTTATCATTTACAACAACGGGAAAAAACATATTTAATAAATTCCTAGCA
>WYDF02284291.1:0-16836 GCA_009867245.2 Adranes taylori | reverse complement strand
TAGATACTGGATGAGAGAGAGTGAAAGGAAATGTAGGATTTGTGGAGGTATGGAGGAAACGTGGGAGCATTGGGCGACTGAGTGCGCATTTATGGGATGGACGAAGGAAGAAAGGGAGGAAGCGAGGAATTGGAGGGGGTGTTTAGAACAAACTGGTAAAGGGAAGAAAATTATGGAAAAAATAGTGGAGAAGATAAGGGGGATAGATAGGAGGTAAAATACGATGCATATCAGGTCATTTCAGCCACGGGGTATTAGGTAGAGGGAGTTAAAGGGGGAAGGGGCGTGGATGGGAGCGAAGAAGAGAGGGGAGGGAGGGAAAAGGTTTAGGGATGAAGGGAAAAAGGGAATAGTAAAATTAAATAAAATAAGGGTGGAAATTAAAAGGATAAGGGAGTAATAAGGGGAAGAAAAAGAAAAAAATAGGGGTGATATAGGTTTTAAATTTTAATAGAGGAATTTTTTAGAGGATTGAGTAGTGTGTGTTTTGTTTTGCTTTAGTTTTTTTTTTCCTGTACAATGGTATTGGAGATTTTTTTTGTTTTGTTTTTTATAGGTTATGTAGTATCAATTTAGAGATTTAGGTTTAAGAATTTTATATGGATGATATAGTTTAAATAGGGAATAAGTTGTAAACTTGTATGTAATTAGTTTGTAATGTATTAGAGTTTTTTTTATGCGAAATAAAGGTTCTTATTATTATTATTATTATTATTAAAATGTTCTGCTAATGAGTGGGCTTAAAACACATATCATTATAATAGATTAAAATTTAAAAACTTTTGGAAGTTTTATTTAGAATAAATTCAGTTATTTCAGAACGAGCCATGCAACAACGTTAAGTCGGGCGCTCAACAACGACACTAACAAACCAGCGGCAAACGAGCGAACGATCGACAACCTGAAAGTCACGAACAACAAGCAATAATTGATAAAAATCGTTCTTTGGTTGTTCAATTGTTGCTTGCAGCTTGTTATTCGTTGCTGGTTGTTTGTTGCTTGTTGCTTATTACTTGGTGCAACATAAATAAAATATTAAAAATTTGGCCTAACATATATTTTATCAAAACTGATTAAAATTATAAACCTTTTCGACGTTCTTGTTGAAAAAACTAATCTCTCTTAAACAAACAGCGACGTCGTTACAAATCTTGCGTTGTTGCTTGTTCGTTAGTTGTTGCGACTAGCTAGAAACAAAATACAACAAGCAACATTTGTTGCTTGTTTTTTGTTGCTTTTTATTTCTTGGTTGTTATTTCTTGCTTGTTTTCAGTTGCTTGTTGCAAAAACAATAAAATATTTAAAAAACCAGCATATGACTAGACCTAAAAGTAATTTCATTAACATTGACGAAAATTATAAACCCCTTCGACGATTTTTTGGAGAAATGTAAGTTCGTTTAGAGCAAGTCATGCAAGAACGTCTGGTTCAGCGCTTAACAGCTAAGTCAGCGGCAAGCAATCGGAAACGAAAGACAAGCATAAAGTGAGGAATAACGAGCAACTAGCAACAATTGTTGCTTCTTGGTCGTTGCTGTCCAATTGTTGGTTGTTGTTCATTGCTAATTATTTATTGCTTGTTGCATTTTGCTTGTTCCTCGTTGCATGTTACTAGGTTTAACAAAAATAACGCATTAAAAAATTCTTTTGTTTATGAGCGGGCATGAAAATTGATCAACATTTTATACCTCTCCGACGTTTTTTAGGGACAATTTTTATTTAAAGCAAGTCAAACATTAACGTCGAGTCGAAGGCTCAGCAACGTCAACTGCCAGAGGCAAACAGACGAGCGACAGGGTACGAGTGACAAGCAAAAAGTAACATGTTATAAACAGCATGCAACAATTGTTACTTGTTATTGTTCGCTCATTTATTTGTGGCTTGTTGTTCGTTGCTTCCTGATTGTTGCTTTTTGTTTGCTCCTGGTACTTTGTAGCAAGTTGAAACAAAAATATTGTATAAAAAAATTAGATTTATAAGTGTGCTTTAAAGATATTTTATCGAAGTTGATCAAAATTTTAAACCTTTCTGACATTCGTTTCAGAGACATAGTTCAGTTTGTTTGGAATAAGTGAAACAGCAGCGTCAAGTCGACCGCTCAGCCGTGACAACATCAAGAAAATAGGAAGAACGAACAGCAAGTAACAATTGTTATTTGTTGGTCGTTTCTCGTTGTCACTTGATGTTTGTTGCTTTTTCCTTGTTGTTTCTTGCTTGTTCCTTGTTTCTGGTTGCAACAAAAGTTAAGTTTTAATATGATTTTGGTGGGCGTATGAGTGGGCTTAAAAGCTGTTTTGTCAACATTTTACATCTTTCCATCGTTCTTCTTGGAGAAAATTCAGCTTGTTTCAAAAAAGCCAAATATCAACGTCAAATCGAATACTCAGGAATATCAATATCTAACCAATGGTAAACGAAAACGAACCAGTGATAGGGAGCGAGTAACAAGCAAAATTTAACAAACAATTTGCAGTGTGCAACAATTATTATTTGTCTTTTGCTACTCGTTTATTTGTAGCTAGCTGATTGTTGCTTTGGTGAAATATTTTTGGTGAGAGCTGACCTGTTTCGGTCAAAATTCAGTTTGGTTGGAACAATCCAAGCAGCAACTTCGAATTGAGCGCTCGGTCGCGACAACATCGGACCAGAGGCGAACGAGTGAGCGGTTGGGAACGAAGACAATCGAAAAATAATAATCAAAGGGCAACATACAATAATTATTGCTTATTGTTCGTTGTTTGTTAAGTTCTGGCTACTTGTTTGTTGTTCGTTGCTTATTGGTTGCTGCTTGTTGTTCTTATTGTTGTTCTGCTTGCTGCTTCTTATTGTTTGTTGCTAGCTGTAACTAAAATGAAATATTAAAAATTTTGGTATATAAGTCGGCTTAAAAAACATTTAAGATAATTGATCAAAAGTTTAAGCTTTCCAGTGTTTGTTTTTGGAGAATATTTAGCTTCTTTAAAGCAAGTCGAGCAGCAGCGTTGAGTCGACCGCTCATAAGCGTCAAAACTCAGCTTGTGTCTTTTGACACAAACCAAACACCAAGGTTAAGTCAAGCGATTAACAACAACATCAAGTCCGCGGCAAAAAAATCGAGCAGTGGGGAACGTACGACAAGCAGATAGTTATAAACAAGAAGCAACAAGCAACAATTGATGCTTATTGGTTAAATGTTGGGAGTAGCTGCAAACAACCAGAAGCAGACTTTGCTGGTTATTTAGTTGCTTGTTATTTCTTGCTTGTTACTTTTTCCTTGTTCTTAGTTGCTTCTTGCAAAAACATACTAAATTTGGCATATGACTAGACCTAATTAATATTTCATCAACACTGACCAAAGTGATAAACCTTTCCAATATTCGTTTCGGAGAAAATTATGCTCGTTTAGAACATGCCATGCAGGAACTTTGTATTAAGCGCTCAACACCTGTATCATTAAGCCAGCGGCATGCACTTGAAAGCGAGAGACAAGCCGAAAGTGAGGAACAACGAGCAACTAGCAGCAATCATTGATTCTAGGTCGTAGCTGTTCAATTGTTGCTTATTATTTATTGTTAATGGTTTGTTGCTTTTTGCTTGTTTTTCGTTGGTTGTTATTTGTTTTAGCAGTAACTTGAACATTAAAATATCAGTTTATGAGTTAGCTTCAAAAACATTTTATCAAAATTGATCAACCGTTTAAACCTTTCCGACGTTCTTTTTGAAGAAATTTCAGCTTGCTTAAAAGAAGCCAAACATCAACGTAGAGCCGTACGCTAAACAGCGCCAACTTATCATGCTGCTACTCTGCAAACGAGCGAGTGATAGGGAACGAGTGAGAAGCAAAATGTAACAAACAACGTGCAGAATTCAACAATTTGTACTTATTCTTCGCCGCTCGACCATGTGTGGCTTCTTGCTTGTTGTTCGTTGTTTGTGGTTTGCTACTTCTTAGTTAATGCTTGTTTTTGTTGTTTATAGCTAGTTGCAACGAATATAAAATATTTAAAACAATAAATTTATGAGTGGATTTAAAAGACATTTTATCAAAAAAGATCAAAACTTTTAGGCTCTCCGACGTTCTTTTTGGTGAAAATTCAGTTTGGTCTGATCAAGCCAAGCTGCAGTGTCGAGTTGAGCACTTGGCCACGACTGCATGCAACAATGAACAGCATGCAACAATTATTGGTTTTTGTTCGTTACTCGTTAAGTTGTGGTTTCTTGTTTCTTCTTGTTGTTTGTTGTTTGCTGCTTGTTACACCTTGTTTATTCCGTGTTGTTTTTTACTAGACATAATTAGGCATTTGAGTGGGCTTACAACACATATGAGAATTAATTAAAATTTTATCCCTCTCCGTCAGTTTCTTCAAACAATTCAGCTTGTTTAAAGAAATTCAAGCAGAGCAACGTTGAATCGATCGCTCATAAGCGTCAAGTTCAAGTCAGCGGCTGCCGAACGAGTGGTCATCTGGGACGGGGGATGAACGTCAATCAATGGGGGATGTACATCAATCGAAAAATAATAAGCAACGAGCAACATGCAACATGCAACATGCAACATGCAACAACTGATACTTGTTGTGCGTTGCTTCTTTATTTGTGGCTTGCAGTTTGTTGTTCGTTGGTTGTTGTTTTCTGCTTGTTGTTTCTGGCTTGTTCTTTCTGGATTATTTGTAGTTCTTTGCAGCAAAAATAAAATATAAAAAATAGATATACAAGTGGGCTTAAATGACATTTTATCAAAATTTTACAACAATTTTAAACTTCTTCGTCGTTTGTTTTGATTACAAGCCTGGTTTGTTTCTTTGGAATAAACCTAGCAGCAACGTCGAGCAGTTTGCTCAGCAGCGACAACACTAACCAGCGGCTAGTAAGTAAGCTGCCGGCAATAATCGACATGCAATAAGTAATTAGCAATGAGCAATATGCAAGAATTGTTTCTTTTTATTCGTTGCACGTTTATTTGTACAGTGTTGCTTGTTGCTTTTAGTTTGTTCCTTGTTGTTTGTTCCTAGTTGCAACAAAAATAAAATCTTAAAAAGAAATGGGTATATGTGCGTGCTTAAAAGGTGTTTTGCCAAAATTTGCCATAATCTTAAACCTTTCTGGCGTTCTTTTTGGACAAATCTAACTAATTTAGGATAAGCCAAACGGCGACTTTGAAGCGACCGGCCACTAGCGACAACTTTAAGCCTGTACCAAGCGAGCGAGCGAAAAGGAACGAGTGAAAAGCGAAATGTAGCAATCAATGCGCAGAAATCAATACTTGTTGCTTGTTGTTCGTTGCTCGTTTATTTGTAGCTTGTTGTTTGCTGCTTGTTATTTCTTAGTTGTTCCTTGATCCTTGTAGCTAATTAGAACTAAAATAAAAAAATTAATAGATTTGGTATATGTGTGGGCTTAAATGACATTTTCTCAAAATTGACCAAAAGTTTAAACCACTCCAACGCTCGTTTTAGTAAAAATTCAGCTTGTTTGAAACAAACCAAGCAACAACTTTGAGTAAAGTGCTCAGCACCGATACCTGCAGGCCAGCGATATGCGAGAAACCGAGCAATAGGAAAAGAGTAACAGGCAGCATAAGCAACATGCAAATAAGTAGCAATAAGCAACATGTAACAATTATTGCTTATTGTTCTTTGTCTGTTTATTTGTGGCTTGCTGTTTGCTGCTTGTTACTACTTGCTCGTTTCTTATTGCTAGTTGCAACAAAAAATTTACTTTGTTTGGAACAAGTCATAAACAGTGCAAAAAGAAAATAAGTAATGAGCAACATGTAAGAATTGTTTCTTGTTGTTTGCTGCTCATTTATTTGTGGATTCTTGCTTGTTGGCAGCTGCTTGTTGCTTCTTGTTTGTACTTTATTGTTTGTTGCTAGTTGCAACAAAAATTAATTATTAAAAATAAATTGATTTATGTTGCGGGCTTAAAAAATATTCTACCTAAATTTGCCAAAATTTTGAACGTCTCTGACGTTCTTTTTGGATAAATTTTACTTTATTTAGAACAAGCCAAACAGCGACGTCCAATTTGGCGTCTAGTAGCGACAACTTTAAGCCAAAAAGTTGTCGCTAGTGAAAAACAAAAAGTTGTTGTTCTTTGTCCGTTTATTTGTGGCTTGTTGCTTGTTGCTTCTTCATTTCTTGTTGCTTGTTGCAACAAAATAAATTATTAAGAAATTCGGTATATGAGTGCGTCTAAGAGACAATGTATTAAGTTTCCCAAAACTTTAAATCTTTCCGAACTTCTTTTTAGGCAAATTTCAGCTTATTTAGAACGGGATAATCAGTAATATGTGGTTGGACGCTCAACAGTAACAAAATCAAGTCAGCGGCAAGCGAGCGAGCGAGCGATTTGGAACGAGCAATAAGCAAAAAGCAATAAGCAATGAGCAACATGCAACAATTATTGCTTCTTGTTCGTTACTTGTTTATTTGTGGTTTGTTACTAATTATTTGTTGTTTGTTGTTTCTTACTTGTTCCTTCATCCTTGTAGCTAATTGTAACTAAAATAAAATATTTAAAAGATTTTACACATATGTGGGCTTAAAAGATATTTTATTAAAATTGATCCAAATTTTAAACCACTCCGACGTCCATTTTCGTGAAAATTCAGCGTGTTTTTTAGAACAACGCTAAGCTGTGTACTCAGCAGCGGCAATTTAAAGCCAGCGACAAACGAGGCGACCGATAGTAAACAAGTGACACACCATAAATAATAAGCAATAAGCAACATGCAACAATTATTGTTTATTGTTCTTTGTCCGTTTATTTGTGGATTGTTGCTTCTTCATTTCTTGTTGCTTGTTGCAACAAAAATAAATTATTAAGATATTCGGTATATGAGTGTTTCTAAAAGACATTGTATTACGTTTCCCAAAACTTTAAATCTTTCCGAACTTCTTTTTACGCAAAATTCAGCTTATTTAGAACGGGCTAATCAGTAATATCGAGTTGGACGCTGAACAGCAATAAAATCAAGTCAGCGGCAAGCGAGCGATCTGGAACGAGCAATAAGCATTGAGCAACATGCAACAATTATTGCTTCTTGTTCGTTGCTTGTTTATTTGCGGCTTGTTACCAATTATTTTGATGTTTGTTGCTTCTTCCTAATTCCTTCTTACTAGTTATATCCAAAGTAAAATATTTTTGTTGTATCAAAAGTAAAGACATTATATCAAGATGGACCAAAATTGTAAACCTCTCCGACGTTCTTTTTGGACAAAACGCAGCTCATTTGGAACATCTCAATAAGCAACATTATGATTAGCGCAGAGCAGAAATCAAGACAAGCGAGTGAACGAGCGATCTTGTTGTTCATGGCTTGTTGTTTGCTGCTTATTTCTTTCTTCCTTGTTGCTAGTTTCAACAAAAATAAAACATTCAAATAATTCGGTTTGCGCGTGGAATGAGTTTCATCAAAATTGACCAAAGTTTCAAACGTTTCCAACGTCGTTTTTAGAGAAAATGTGGCTCTTCTACAAACAAACTAAGCAGCAACGTTGTACTAAGTGCTCTGCAATAAGAAGCTACAAAGTGAAGCTAGCAGTAGCAAGCCAGCGCGCGAGCGAGCAAACACGAGCAACGAGCGACAAGCCTCAAGTAACCAGCGAAAATTGTTGATTATTGCCTGTTGCTTCTTGCTTGTTTCAACAAAAATTCGACTATTTAATAACTACGTTTTATGAGTGAACTTAAAGAGAACTTTCTCAAAACATTATTGACATTTCCTTTTTGTGAAAGTTCAGTTCTTTTAGAACCTTGTTAAGAGATCGACAATGTCGAACAACAATATCAGGCCAATGCCAAACAAGCAAGCAAGAGTGTACGAGCGATGATCAAAGTGAAACACGCAACAAACAACAACCAGCAATTATTGCTTTTTGTTCGTAACTTGTCGCACGTCGCTAGATTCTCTTTGTTCCTAGCTCATTTTCCCTGATTCATTTGCTTACCGCTGGCTTCATATTTTTCATTGGCCTTACTGAGCGCTTTGATTGACGATGAATTTTCTCTAAAAAAAAAGTATTGGAAAGATTCGAAATTTTCATCAATTTGATTTAAGGCGAATTTGTTTAATATTTTATTTCTAATAGCTTCTAAGATATATTAAAAAGGTCTTTTAACTGTTTTTTAGCAATGCTTAAATCAACTATTCACAAATATGAGCCAACCAGCATTAACCTCACGTCTCCATCAAATCGCATTGAATTTATGTAAAACTGGATCACCCTTAGGTATACGTCTAGCAATCATACTCATGCGCCGCATACCACCACGATTATTAGCTGATCAATTATTGGCTGATCCCATTTTAGGAGCAAAAAGTAGTAAGGTATGAGAAATATAATAATATAATACTATGATGATTTAATCATATAATAAAATAATTTAATAATGTGACAATATTTTAATGTTGTAACCATTTTTTTAAAATGGTGTGACATTCCAACTGCTCCTCGTATATACACTTCCGTTTGAAGGATTTATTTGAAAAATGTTCCTGATTGATCTGGACTTTAAATATTCTTATAGAGGTTTTCTAGGAGCACGACTTGGAGTACTAGCGGACATGTAAACTTTTTCTTTGCCGATTGTAATAACCGTTATTTGCCCATTGTAACAAATATGGTTTTGCAAGCCATAATTTTATTTGAAACCCAAGTTGTGTTGGTCAAACATATGACTGGGTGCAAATAGAAAACATACCTTAACACTGCACCGGGGGCCAATGTATAAATGTAGTTATTGATAGTGGTTCTAGTGTTTCATTAGTATGAAATAATTTATTTCAAAAGACAAATGTAGCATATGTAAATAACTTAGCAATATGTAAGATACAAGGGCATGCTGACAAAGCACAATGCTCGTTTGGCGAGATTTCGGTACATTTAGCAATAGCAACTTATGACATATGACATAGCAACTTATGGCTACTCATATGTCATTGCCACTTATGACATATGACATATTTCACCACACTGTACTTATGACGTACAGTGTGGTGGAAAAATAGGTCACAGTATACATATTTTATTATGATTAGATTTCCTTACTAAATATAATGCAATAATTGATTATAAGAGGTTATACTTAAGAGGTATAAGACGTATTAACTTTTGATTATAAAGGAGAAGATATTGTAATTCCATCAGCATCCCAAAAAAAGAGGAATATGTAACAATTCTAGCTAGGCGTGAGAAAGTGTGCAGTTTAAATGTAAGTTGTAAGGAAGAATGTGTGATATTACTAGAACAGTTAGCAGAAGCTGTTTTTATTGCAAAAGAGTTGGTATGTCCAAAAGTTAACCAAGACCCAGCCAGTAGCAAATATTTTTTTTTACCTGTGTACGTGTTATTTGTACCCAGTTATGTTGGAGGAAATCATGACTGCTTGCAATATAGAAAACACGCCTTAATACCAATCTGGAGCCATCCGATGGCACCTAACCAAAATATAAACCTAGTAGGGCACTTACAAAGTATAATCACTTCTTTTATATAAGGATGTAACTACAGAGAAGTTATATAAATTATGGGTAAAATAAATCAGGTTTTGAAAATAAATTTATTGTGCAAATTTATTTTTTATTTACACAATTTATTTTTGCATGTTGATTAAAATTTCTAAATATTAGTAAATTGACAAAAATTTTGAAATATTATCAAATTGGTACACATTTCAAAATTGCAGCGAGTAAATAACAATTTCAAAGTTTTTTCAAATCCAGCAGATACTTTAAATGTTAACAAATTGACCAAAGTTTCATGAGATGACAAGAATTGAAATATTTCTTCAAGTTGATGAAAAGTTCTGAATACCAACAAATTGGCAAAGTTTGGAAATTTCATCAAATTTACTAAAATTTCGTCAAATTGATACACTTTTCAAAATTGCATCAAATTAATAAAAATTTCTTCAAATTTACCAAATATTTGGGGTATTAATAAATACACAAAACGTTAGTATATCCATCAGTTCATCAAAATGTGGAAATTTTATCAAGTACACCAAAATTTCTACAAATTGATCAAAATTTTATTATTTGACAAGAATTAAAATATTTCTTCAAGTTAATCAAAACTTTTAAATATCAACAAATTGGGCAAATTTATATGAACAAATTTATCGTCAACAAATTTCATTAAATTGACACACTGTCCAAAATTGCATCAAATCGCTAAAAAATTCAAAATTTTTCAAATATACCAAATCCTTCAACAAATTGAGAAAGAGTTAATATTTTCGATAATTAATCAAAATGTAGAAATTTTTTCAAATTCACCAAAACTTCAACAAGTATAATTTTAAAATTTAGTCATTTAAGAATAAATAAGAAATGTCTTTAAGTTATACAAAATTTCAAAATATCAACAAATTAACCAAAATTTTGCAATATCATCAAATTGACTAAAATTTGCTGAATTTGATATACATTTCAAAATTGCGTTAAATCGATAAACATTACTTCAAATCAAGCAAATATTTGGAATGTCAACAAGCTGACACTAAAATTAAGTATTTTGTCAAATCACCAAAATTTTAGTTTTACCAGTCATCTCAATTTGTTTAAAAATTTTCAACAACTTGAAGAAAAGTTAGTATTTTTGTCAATTGATCAAAATGTAAAAATTTGATCAAATTCACCAAAAACAAGAGAAAATCAAAATTTCATCATAGCAAATATAATTATAATATTTTATCATTTAACAATAAGTAAGAAATTATTGTAGTTGTTCAAAATTTCTGAATATTAACAATTTAATCAAAATTTGAAATTTCATAAAATTGACTAAAATTTTCTCAATTTGATACACATTTCAAATTGCATAAAATCGATAAACATTTCATTAAACTGACCAAATATTTGAAATCTCAAGTTGACACAAAATTTTAGTACTTTCATCACATAACCAAAATTTCAAAGTTTTACCACATTCACAAAAATTCTAAAATTTCAGTATACTGGTCAGTTTCAAAATTTTATGCAATTTGATCATTTTACAAGAATTAAGAAATTTCTTCAAGTTCATTAAAAATTCTAAATATCAACAAATTGAACAAAATTTCGAATTCTCATAAAATTGACCAAAATTTTAAAATTCAATCAGTGACTAAAATTTCTGGAAAGCAAAAATTTTTAAATTTCATCCAACTGACAAAATTTCAAAATTTTATTAAATTGACAAAAAAATTTTTCTCATTTTCACAATAATTTCTAAATGTAACAAATTCTTATTAAATTAAAGAGAATTAAAAAAAATTCTAAATTTCGAAATTTCTTCAAATCAACTAAAATTTCATCAATTAGACACGCATTTCAAAATTGCATGAAATCAATAAAAATTTCTTCATATTTATCAAATATTCGGAATTTCAAAGATTAACGAAAAGTTAGTATTTCCGTGAATTAATCAAAATGTGGAAATTTTATCAAATACATACATAAAAATTTCAAGAAATTGACCAAAATTTTATCATTTGACTTAAAATATTTCTTCAAGTTGGTCAAAAGTTCTAAATATCAACAAATAAAATATGAACAAAGTTAGTATTTTCGTCAATTGATCAAAATGTGGAAATTTTTCAAATGCACCAAAACTTCTACACCAAAATTTAATCCAAACAAACAGAATTTCAAATTTTAGCATTTAGAAATGATTAAGAATTTTCTTTTAATTGTTCAAAATTTCTGAACTTCAAAATTTCGAAATTTCAAATTAACCAAAAGTTGACTCAATTGACTAGGATTTCCTCAAAATGACACACTTCAAATTGTATCAAATCGATAAACATTTCTTTAAATTGACCCAATATTTGAAATAGCAACAAGTTGACACCAAAATTTAGTATTTGTGTCAAATAAACAAAATTTCAAAGTTTTTCCAAATTCGCCAAAATTGAAAACTTTCAGTAGTTGGCCAAAGTTTAAAAATTTTATCCAATTGATCACAATTACATCACTTTACAAGAATTAAGTAATTCTTTCAAGTTCATTCAAAATTCAAAATACCAACAAATTGACAAAAATTTCGAATTCTCATAAAATTGACCAAAATTTTAAATTCCATCAGTGACTAAAATTCCTGAAAAGTAACAAAAACATTAAAATCTTTCCAACTGACAAAATTTCAACATTTTATTAAATTGAGAAAAGTATTTTTCTCAAGTTCAGAATAATTTCTAAATATCAACTAATTGTCCAAAATTTAAAATCAAATTAAACTAAATTGTTAAAACTTCATCAAATCGACACGCATTTCAAAATTGAATCAAATCGATAAAAATTTCAAACTTTCTTCAAATTTATCAAAGATTCGGAATTGAAACGAATTGACTAAGAGGTAGTATTTTCATCAATCAATGAAAATGTAGAAATTTGATCAAATTCACCAAAATTTCTACGAATTGACAAAAATTTCATCACTTTAAATCAATATTTCATAATTTTGTTATCAGCAAAAATTAAAAATTTTCTTCAAGTTGTTCAAAATTTAGAATATCAAGAAATTAACCAAAATATTTAAATTGCACGAAATTGACTAAAATGTTTTCAAATTGACATTTTTTAAAATTGCATTAAATCGGTAAACATATCTACAAATATACGAAATATTTAAAATTTTAACAAGTTGATACCAAAATTTAGTATTTTCTTAAGTAACCAAAATTTCAAAATTTATACCAATTAATAAAAATTTTAAAATCTTCATAAAGTGGACAAAACTTTAACAAATTGAATACAATTTCACTACTTTACAAGGCTTGAAATTGACCAAAATTCTAAAATTTCATCAAACTGTCAAAATTTTATTAAATCGACGAACTTCAAAAAAATTTCAAGTTACCACGAACTTACCAAAATTTCAAAACATCCACAAATTGAATTCTCATCAATTTAACCAAACTTTATGAAATCAATCAATATTATATAATAACAAAAACTCATGAAGGGACAAAAATGTCGAAATTTTATCTACAGAAAAACTATCAAACTTGACCAAAATTTTGACCAAAATTTTTCACGACCGAAATTTCAAAATTGATAAATATTGATCAAACATTCTATATAAATGCACAAGGATTTAAAATTCCATTAAATTTATCAAAATTTTCAAATTTCATCAAATCGACAATATTTCATCAAACTGACAAGAAATCAAAATGTTTACGAGTTGAAGAATTTTTGCTAGCCATCAATACATTGATCAAAACATTGAATTCTAATAAATTGACCAAAACTTTAAATTTCATAAAATTGACCAAAATTATGAAAATTACAAAATTAAAAATTACAAAATTAAATTAAAACGGCCCTGGTAATATGTTTGACTCTGGTAATGTCTAATTACAAAATCAAATTCAAACAACAAAAAGTTTCAAAATTTCGTCAATTGACAAAAAATTGATATTTCCTACAATGACAAAAATATCAAACTTCACATTGATTTTGAAATTTTAAAACTTCGTTTTGAAATTTTAACTGACTGATCGAATTTTCTAAATTTAACCAAATTGGCAAAAATTTAAAATTTTCATCACATCGACCAAAATTTTTAATTTCTATCAAATCAACTCAAATTTCAGAAATTTTGTCGAACTGACCAAAAGTTTATAACTTTGTCAAAGTGACACAAATTTAAATTTAAATTTACATTATTTTTAAATGTAAATGCCCCTGTATATTATTTTTATATTGACCCTGGTTATATCTACTTACAAATCTATTTACTTTTCATTTTAAATCTAATTACAAAATTTATTAATGAATCTAGTGACATTTAACTTAAATAATATTAAATTATTTGACCGCCCCTGTAAATTATTTTTATATTGACCCTGGTAGTATTTACTTAAAACTGCAGTTACTTTTCACTTAAAATCTAGTTACAAAATCTACTGACATCTAGTGTTAAATAATATTAAACTTTTTTTATCGCCACTGTACATTATTTTTATTCTGATCCTGGTAATATCTAAATATAGATCCAGTTAATATTCATTTTAAATCTAGTTAGAAAATCTAGTGAAATCTAGCGTTAATTAATTTTAAATTATTTGATCGTCCCTGTACATTATTTTCATATTGAACCTGGTAGTATCTCAGTCACTTTTCCCCTTAAATCTAGTGACATCTAGCGTTAAATAATATTAAACTTTTCGATTGCCCCTGTACATTATTTTTATTTTAATCCTGGTAATATCTAAATACAAATCTAGTTACTTTTCATTTTAAATATAGTTACAAAATCTAGTCACATCTAGCGTTAAATAATATTAAATTATTTGATAGCCCATGTACATTATTTTTATATTGACTGGTAATATCTAAATACAAATCAAGTTATTGTTCGTTTTAAATCTAGTTACAAAATCAAGTGACAATTAAAGCTAAATAATATTACATTTGTTGAGCGCCCGTGTACATTATTTTTATATTAACCCTGGTAATATCTAAATTCAAATCTAGTTACTTTTCATTTTAAATCTAATTACAAAGTCTAGTGACATCTAGCGTTAAATAATATTAAATTTTTTAATCGCCCATGTACATTAATTTTATTTTGACGCTGGTAATATATCGCTACAAATCTAGTGACATCTAAGTTTAAATAATAAGATTAAAAATCAGACCGGAAATTATGTCATACGAGTTGAGATACGGTAGAGAAGGGTGGATAGAATCGGCAGTCACCTACTACTTACCTACTACTTACCAAGATTCTAAGGTAAACCCGCCACTGATAAAAGCTTAGTGAAGGAGGCACTGGAAATACAGCGAGGACACTGAAAGTGCAGTGGTAGTATTGGAAATCCAGTGAGAACATTGGAAGGGCACGGTGGACACTGAAAATACTGTGGTGGCACTGGAAGAGCAGAGGGAGGCACTGGTAGCGCAAGGAGACTAAGGAGACTATCTAAACGTGCAGGAGAACACTAGAAGTGCAGCGGGAACACGCAAGGATTAACGGGTAGGTGGTGGAGGAGGACATTAGGTACAACACTAGTTCATCTAGTCATAGTAGACCATCTAACATTTTAATGCACAGGCGTGTGATTAATTATGTTAGATCCCACAAATGACACAGGAACGTCATCGTAATGTATTAGAACGCGTTAAGGCAAGATCTTGGCGGCTGGGTAGAATTGGGCCTCTAGAAGTACTGCCAAATGCCAGATGGACTAAAAAGTAATACGATCCAAAAAAAGAAGGCCAAAAAGACAGAACCCTCAAAGGCTAGAAAATGTCAAAGAGAACGAAGGCTCGAAAACCAGAAGCCAAAAAGATCAAAAAGATAGAAATTATAACATTCTCAGTACCATAAAAAATATTGGGGTGACTTGGGATGATGTCAAATAAATAACGATGAACGCTGTGTGGAAGAAATTCTGCCCAGAAGTGGTCGATGATTTTAGGTGTTTAATTGAACTGGCGGAATAAGTACAGAGGCGTACGTTAATCTGGCGCAGCAATTAAAGCTAGATGTTGGTGATATCAACGATTATATTATTTGAGCCATGATTTTGGTGATTTTGGTTGCCATATTTTTGTGCCATGGTGCTAATTATCTTTATGATGGAAAATCAGAGGGCAATATATAAGATCCGTGAGCTAATCCGCGAAGAATACAGTATAAGCTGCAAGGAAGTTGTAAGCGATTGCTGCTAAATGTACAAAACATGTGCCACAATGAATGGGTAATATCAGAAACGAAATACGCAAATGAGACAGTCTAATGTTGAAGTGCCTTTTGAAAGAATCTAGTTCTGAATTGACTCGCGGATAAAAATATTACTGGCCTAAATTCCGCGAGATGTCCAAATTGTTTGACTTTGAATGCTGTGTTAGATTGCCCTAAATTACATGAATGTTCTAAATAGTTCTAAAAATTGTCCTAGATTAATCTACATTGTCCTGGAATGTCCATAATTTCTCTAATTTACAGCAAATTGTCTTAAATCGCTCCAAATTACACAAGTTCTCTTATTACGGATCGTTTTTGTTTGTCCGAGATCGCCATAGATTGTTCGGATGTATACTATTATTCGATCAATCGGAACAAAAAACGCATGATGCATTTTAACATAAATTTTGAAAGAAAGCAAACTTTGAAACTGAATTCGACTATACTTTGCAGAGTTTTTATACACATGTCATTATGAACTAAATTAAACCGAGTTGTGTGTGAAAATAATTGTTAATTAATAAATAATCGCTTCCAGATATATTTCAATTACAAAAATAATTAATATTGATTTTGATAGGCAATTTATTAATGAACTTTTTGGAGACTTCTTCGTCGATGCCGCCGCGTGAATCGTCTTTAATAAAATGTGTTTAATTTCTCAGAATAGTAAACCTAGTGGCTATTTATAGTTTCTGCGTATATAAAATAATATAAAATCAATGGATTGCTTCCAAAGAAAATTTCGACACAAAAAATATAATTCTAGACGATACGTAAATTAATGTTTCATTGGTTCAATTCATTATTTTTAGGGTTTATTATAATCTATTTTTTCTAGTAATTTTAATTAGGGACGAATCCGTCAGCTGTTAAAAGTAGCGTAACTGTCATGCACCAAAAGCATAGCATTTCTTATTTCTAGTAAACTTATTTTACTGTCGAAGTGCTACACAAATTTTGAATAACCACTATATTATAATGCATTAAAACAAAGTATGCCACCTCCAAATAGACTACACGTTGATAAGAACACGATGGCGGACATCAATGAAGAACAGTTGCGCACGAACAGTGGCCCGGAGCAATCTGCGGATCCGATCATAAATTGCTAAGGTGATGCCTTAATATAAAACTAAAGAAAATCCATCTCACAAAACCTAACCAAAAAGTAC
>WYDF02284280.1:0-16836 GCA_009867245.2 Adranes taylori | reverse complement strand
TTATAGCCGATTGTATGGACGATGCAATAAAAATGTTGGAGAAACTCTATCTTGCCTCCTTGGATGTCGGACTAAAAGGGGCTATGGAGCGGGTGTTGGGTATCTCTCTTAGAGATCGAATACCAAAGGAAGAGATACGTTGAAGAACAAGAATAACAGATGTTATCGAAAGAATAACAACACTTAAATGGAACTGGGCAGGGCACGTTGCCAGGTTGTTAGATAACCGTTGGACAAAACGCATTGTCGAACGGAGACCGAGGCAAGAAGCGTTTCGGAGTAGAGGCCGCCCACCAACAAGATGGTCTGGTGACCTGAAGCGTGTCAGCAACAACTGGATGCAAACCGCACAGCACAGAGACACATGGAAAAGGAGACGGGAGACCTATGTCCAGCAGTGGACGGGAATGGGTTGATTGATGATGAGTATTATTTACTGTCATTCAAATACTAACACCATGTGCTTTTCTACTATACTGTCACGTGTGCTTTTGGTTACCTAGGCTCTCACCTAGAGTTACCTAGCCTCTTTTGAAACCTCGAACACACAACATTGACATTATGGGATAGAGACGGGTTCATGCTCTTATGGTTAGAACCCAACTCCAACCCACTAGTTTTGGATCGTAATAAGTAACTAATTAAATAGGTAGTGAAATGATGTTACTTGACCTATGAAGGGAGGCGTAGATCGTATTTATCGTACTAAGTACCTCTACTAAGTACCTCTACTTCTTCTTAAGCACTTTCTAAAGTTATGTGAGGTCTGAGTTAATAAAAGGGTAGCGATACTTAAATCCCATATATTAGACTAGCAAAAGGAGCGATTATAACTACGCTATAAGTCAATTGATATCCGATATAAATACTTGCACTTAATATTTAGTACCACATAATAATATAAAATCAGTTAATAAATAGTTGTGGCTCGATAGCTCTCAAATAAAATTACAGTTCATCACATACAAATAATCAGTAAAGTTAGCGCAGTTATGCAAATTCTCTACATAAAATCATACAGTATAAACATACTCACATAATGTTGCTCATCTTTGTTACTCGACCGGCGCCAAGCACTGACTTTATTGTTTCTGTTGGTACGCACTAAAATTCTGTCACTACTCCCTATTTCCCTGCCAACTAACCGGAAAGTTATTTGTAATTTAACTACTAATATCTAATTTAATTGCTACTGAATAATTAACTATAACTAACTAATTAACTAACTAAGGGATTTCAACTCCTTTACTACTCGCGGTTAAGTTGCTCAAGTTTACTTCAACTTCTAACTCTTAATTATCAACTCTTAACTAACTACTCTTAACTAATTACCCTCTCAACAGTTTTCCATATATCTCTTTATAATATTTCCCTTTCTACAGACTTCACTACTTTCGGTTAATCTAACTCATCAACGGGTAAACCGTGTAGTACGCGATTTACCCGTGGAAGCCGCCCTATCTATTACGCATAATCTCGCTGGCTGCACGGTCCGCACCGGCCGCCTTCGCGCTCACTTATTGCTAGCACGTCTGCTCCTACATCGCAGTGTCCTAATTACCGATATTAATTGATTCATTTCTGATTTCTACACCGAATAATTCTGCTGATGCTTCTAATCTAACTCATAAACTACCTAGCACCCTATTTACACTTTGCAATTTTGCTAACATTATTTCACAGTGTTTTGTATACTTTTTCGTTATCATAGATAGCAATTTCCTTAATTATAACAATATTCTACTAACATATATGTGAGGTTTTCATACCAATATTTACATTTCATTGTTTCAATAATACTTAATTCAAGCTTAGTATTTTACATTTCGTAATTGTTGCCTGAATTAATAAACCATTTTCTATGAGCATAAACATTTTTCCATTATATTCAATAATTCTTTGTTCTATATTTTATAGAACTACATACTGTGTGATCTATTTTACACTATAACCAATTCTCTCGTTACAATACGATAAAAGTTAGCGCTTCTTAATTAATGTATGATCTGCTTTTATCTCAATTGCAGCTGTTTTGTTTATTATATGAGCTGTTTCTATATTAACTGAAGGTATTTGTTTATTAAATGCGTTGTTTCTATATTAATTGAAGCTGTTTCCTATCAAATGAACTCTGTTTCCTATCAAAGGAGATCTGTTTCCTATCAAATTAACCCCGTATACTATCAAATGAAAGCTGTTTCCCATCAAATGAGAGCAGTCACATAAATATTGAGAAATGAATCTTTATGTGACTAAAATCTGATTATAATATACCTGGTTTTATTGGAAATGGCCATTTAGTTAAGACGCTTTTCTTTTTAAATATTAAAAACATAGCTTCAAATGCTATTGACGACGACGATATACGAAGACAGACGATCAAGCTTTATTTTTTTGATTCATTTTTTCGTTCGAATTAAGTTTACCAGGGTGCTGAAAGTGAAGTCGAGTCAGAATTTTATTTAAAAATTCATTTCGTCTTCATTATTTAACCTCAAATTTAATCAAAATTATCGGTCTGCCGTTGGTGCTAATATACAATGTAATATACAATAAACAACATTTTATCAACAATATCGATTTATTAATTATTTTTTCAAATCATTTTTTTTTTTCATTACAATCGTAGTTCTGCCTGCAGTTTTGAGGTTTATTTGAACTATCTTGGTCGTCAGTTTTTTATCCAATATATCGTCGGTTATAGGCCACGGTCAGGTCAAGGCGAAAGAACTCGAACAGTAAACAAATATAAGAAGAAGATGCAATATATTCTCTTATAGATGAGTGTCCCGGAAATCCCAGGTAGTTCAAGGTTAAGTGATCAATATAGACACTGATACAGGAGATTTGGATCATAGCGGCTTGTCAACGTGCAAAAGCTAACACGCATCTCTCTGTGTTTCTCACTACTGATTTATAGGAGTCCTTGTCATATTTCGTCGAGGTATCCCTTCTTCAGAACTATCTTCACGTTGTCACCTATATTATGTTAGAATTTTGCATGCTTTGAGTTTGAAATATTACTATTACATTAAGTACTGTTTGATTACTTCATTAAAATATTTTACTTTTAAATATTAAAAATAAATGACATGTGATGAGAAAACTAAGAAAAATTGAATCAGTTAACCTTTAGATTTCATACATATTACAAAAATAAATATATTCTTAACCAAACTACATTACATAGTCTCTACAAAATAAACCCAATGACATATTTTAACCATATAAAAAAACTGTGATTAAAAAACTACATAAACCAATTAACATCTCATCTCCCTTCTCTTTTGCTTTTCTCCTTTTGGAAGGAATAAGGAATCTTTTTATTTTTTACTATTAATTCTTTTATCCCATTATGCCCAACACCCTATTCCTTCCTCAACAATCCCCTTCATCATTCTTATATCCTTTACTCCCCCTCTTGCCTACACCCTTACATTCCCCGTAACTTGATTTTTCCTCTGTGAAAAGGAAAAGACATTCTTGCCCATTGTTTTATCTCCTTAATGTCCTTCCCTCATTCTTCTCTCCGCCATAATTCTTTCCATTATCCCTATAATTTTTATTCCACCTCCTATATATCTATTTTCATCACTCGAATTTATTCCCGTACATAAATTCACCCAATGCTCCCACCCTTCTCATTTCTTCCACATATCCTACATATCCTTTCACTCTCATCCATCCAATACCTATTTCCTCACTTTCATATCTAAATCGCGCAATCATTCTTTTTTTCGTGCTTACATATGCTGCCTTATACTCTCTCATTATCTGTTATATCTCCCATTCCTTAATTGATTCCATCTTCCTTGCACCTCAATATTATTCATCCTTATTTCAGCTTCATTTGCAGCTTCGTCCACATCACACATGTTTTCTAATCATCTTTCCATAAACCATCCTATTCTTTCATACACTTTCTTTCTCTCTTTTACCAATTCATTCAAACATATTCCCCTTCTTTCATCCTCCAGATTGTTCAAATAACCATTTTAAGATGAAAAAGTATATTTCTTTTTAAAAATAAAAATAGATATGAAAAATTTAAAAAGAATACCTTTTTTCTATTTGTATTTTATAGCATATTTTGTGAACAAAAGGGTAGTCTTAAATTACATTTTGGGCACGTAACAAGATGGTAGTGAAGTTACTCAGTGAAGCACACCTATCGAGAACTAACTACTAAATCTCAATTTATTCAAGAATTAATAGTTTTTTATGCATTAAAAAGTTAATAATAAAAATACGTTATTTATCCTAAATAATGAATATCTTATTCGGGTACATTTATGTAACGCACACCAACATGTTTGAATTAAGTAAATGAAACTGCATGTCGCTCCAATAATAATTATTACACATACAGTTGCATATTGTATTAATGACATTGATTTTTTAACATGTATCCAAAAGTATCCAAAACCTGTGTTTTGCTTTATTTAAATTGTAATATTTTATCATAAACATTTACTTCAAATAACTATTGTTTTGTTTTTATCAATAATCGCTTAGATAAATTTATTTTATAGGTTCAATAATTGCAATTTCATCTAAATGAAAATTAAGGAAATTAAATATATCAAGCAACATATATTAAGATAATATTTCACTGTCCATGACTTGGACATTTTGAGTATTTTATTTCTGTAGTAATATATTATGCTTTTAGGTTTCAATACATTTTTCAATACTAATTGTGAACCATCTTATAAGAATTATTCTACCTTGCTCAGAAATGTGAAGCAAGAACATGGATTAGTAAAACAGTTTGTTTGTGACCAATGTGGTAAGCATTACAAATACTATCGAAATCTAGCACAACATAGAAGATATATTTGTGGTAAATTACCAACATTCAAATGCGAGCACTGCGATAAGTTGTTTCATAGAAAATATTCTCTAAAATCACATTTAGCTTTCGCACATTTTGAATTTAAATGAATTATGATTATTTATTAGTGTGAAGTAAAATATATCTAAGAAATTATGTGGTTTTAATTTATTACACTGGACAACAATGATTTTGTTACATGGTTAATATTTTCTGAATGTTATGTATTTTTGAGCGCTGATCCCGAATTTGAAGTCAGAAATTCCCTATCGGCCTTAGTTTTTTAGCAATTGCCCTTCATACTTCTGAAAGTGCAATATGTATGAAATTATTTATTTACTTTTTGCAAAATTTATGTTGCTGCTTAAACTATATATTAATTCATTTCAGTTCATAAATATCCATGACAGATAAGTTATTATATCAACACAATAATGAAAACGATTACAAATGATCCAATATTGAATATAATACAATAAACAAACACTATCATGCTGGCGAAGAAATATCATCACTACTTTAGTCAAGTGTGAGCTCTCGTGTGTCTAAGTTCGTGGCGTACCTACCAGTTTGTAATTTAATGTTTCCCTGTACAGTTAGTGCCGGTACAAAGGCGGTGATAAGGATTTTCTGACCACTAGCAGAAAGTTTTTAGTACAGAAAGTTTTTTACAAAATCGACGAGTATTTAAATTATAAATTCTCTAATAACTTCTCTAAATTCTCTAATCTTAACTACATCTACGCTTTGCCTATATCTGATATTATATGTGATTTCATGTAGTGTTTTTTGTCTACTTAAATTTTATCATAATAAAAATTCTTAATATCTGCTCTATAAGTTTTCTATAAGTCCTATGTTCTATAAGTTTGTATTATGTAATGCTACCTCTATACTTATAACATATCTTATGTTACACTTACTAAATATTTCTGTGTTGACGTCATCATTACTGATGAGTTGTATTTTTATTTATTGTTCAAGTATTTTGATACACACTATTTCTATTTTATATTACTTACATAATTGCTGACGTGTTTAGAACTTTATTGTTTATAACATCAATAAATTATTATTATTACTAAATTTATCTTTTTTGTAACGTGTTTAAACATTTTGTATTAACTGTTTGTGACTGTATTATAGCAGTTGCAGTACCACTCTCTTGAATGTAAGTGCCACCATCGTCTGAGCATCAACGGCTAACCATTGTGAACGTAGGTTAGCGTTTCACGCCTTTGTACAGGTAACAGAAAAAGAAATCACTATCAGTTACAACAAGACCCTTGTTAATGTAGATGCTATTGCCACTTGAACCATCAGAGCTAATCCCGTGAACGAACGTTAGTGCTCGAGGCACTCTAGTGTACAGAACAATAAGGTAGAATCACTATAGGTTATAATAGCACCCCTGCGAACGTAGGTGCTATAGACACCTGAGCAGCTAAAACTAACCCTCGTGAACGTAGGTAAGTGTTACGTACTCTTGTGAATATAATTAAAAAGGTGACCACTACTACTAGTCACATTAACATCGCCGTGAACGTAAATGGTATTATCACCTAAGAAACTAATACTAACTCCCGTGAACGCAGGCCAGCGTTAAATGCACTACTGTGCAGCAGACAGGTTAGCGGGATGGTGGAAGGAGAGATAAAGCTATTGAACACACATGTAAATCATTCAAACAATATGCGTAATCGCCTACCAAACGTGTTAACTGGTGAGCGCTTTTCGGCCTGCGGCTGGTTCTGCTATTGGATGCTGGCAGTTGCTTGTCGGAGACAGGAAACGTAGAAGACTAACTAAGTTATAGACATTGCGCGCTTATTTATAAGCCGGAGGCCTTCGCTTAGAGTGTTATTCTGCGGTACGTACGTATGGTAGCGTTCACAGATTAGGTTACACCGCGATGCGGGTTTCACTCGTTTCAGTGCTTCAATAGAAGTTTACATTCAATCATAAAGTACAATATAATAAGTGTAGAACAGTCAGCCTGGAGATATAATAAAGATATGCTTTTATAAACAAGCGTTTTCTGTTGCTCTCTGGTTCACATACGTGGATTGTGCAATCCTTCAATTGTTCAATCACGTACGGAACGAGGTATTTATGTAACAGACTATATGTTTCGTTATTTACATTCTTAAAACGGAAGAAACAATTCTTTAATTATTATAAATGCATTTAATAACACTTTGTAATTATCAAAAACGCGTTCTGATTATAATATTTATTTTATCTATATAAATGCGTTTAAATAATATACCTACGGCAAGAAAAAA
Organism: Adranes taylori; assembly: GCA_009867245.2. Lineage (NCBI taxonomy): Eukaryota > Metazoa > Arthropoda > Insecta > Coleoptera > Staphylinidae > Adranes > Adranes taylori. The sequence continues at coordinate 9,717 of WYDF02284280.1, read as the reverse complement.
TGATTGTTTATTTACCTATGCAAGATAATGCGTTTTAAGCCATACATATCAACATACAGACAGACATATATTCTATTATACAGTCTTTACGTTATAAGGTTGCCAAACCATGACGGTTAGATTCATTTATTTCATTTAAGAGATTTTATGTTTGTAGTAACAGCACACAGTTACAATGTATACCCTAATACCTAAACGATTGTTTGTCTAGCGAAATTCTTAAGTTAAGCAAAGTTGAAGAAAAAAATATTTTGGGTTTATGAGGTTCTATAAGACGGAGCTCTGTAATATAATAAATGTTGTTATCAGTGGCGGGTCCACATTATAATTTTGGGAGGGGTTCAAACTGATCATTTTATTCAATGATTTAGCTTTAAAAGTAGGAGGCTGATATTTTGTTTCCTTATAACATCTTGTATTTTGCATCAAATAAAATTAGCTCCATGCATCAAAAACGCGACGTTGCCACTTTTAAAGTTTAACAAACTTTGTGATATATTTCAGAAATTATACAAAATAGGGCATTCGAATAAACTTTATTGTATAGACGACCTAAAGCTTCTGCGATTTTATTTAAAACATTTTTTTTTAAATTATCAATTTAACATGTATACAAGAGTTTTTTTGTTTCACACACTTTGAGGTCCATTTTCTCCAAAACAGCTGCTCTAATTTTTTTTTAATTTATTGTATCGAAATTTTCTCTAATTTTAAGTGGTTAAGCGAGTTTTAAAATACCCACGTTTAACTACCGGAGTAATTTGACCTTGAAAAAAATTGAACTACCTTAACTAACTTGGTTTTTATGAAAGTTGAAAAAATGAATCTTCGGGAACATATGTAACAATATATGACGTCAATTTTGCTATTATGAACAACTGAATATATTCAACCGATTTTGAGTAACACAAAAATTTGAAGTGGCTCGGATCGAGAGGATTTATGGGTTGCCAAATTTGTACAAGGCAAATTCAAAAGTTTAAAGTAGTCTGGTGTGTGAAACATGCACTATTGTCCTGTTATAAGTTTTTCAAAAGCAAGTCAAGAGCGTCCTTAGGCCGTGGCAATTCATAAGACCGGAAATTTCATAAGTTGACAAATTCGTGTGCACGCAAGTTATAAGTTCATTGTAAAAAAAATGTCAAAAGAGAGTTAAGAGCGGCGGCAGCTTGCGGCAAATCGGACAGCGAATCTGTCCACATCGTAAGCAAATACGAAGACTGTGAAATTTATAATTTGACAAATTCGTTAGTAGGCAAATTCAAAACTTGATGACTGTCTGTCGTACGAAGCACGTCAGACTACTATGTAAGAAATTTTCCAAAAGCGAGTCTAGAACGGCCACAGGCCTCGGTAATCCGGTTAGCAGAGCTGTCCGCGCCGTAGGCAAACATGGGGCTCGGAGGATTCATGGCTAGGCGATTTTATAACGTAGACAAATATTGTGCCAATTGAATAACTATCATGCTAATTCAATTTAATGAACCAGTTATAAAATTACAGTGAAAGTAATCAACTTTTGATAGATCAACTTTTGATCAACTTCTCCCAACTTTTAGATCAACTAGACCAACTATCAACTTTACACGCCAGTCTGCTCTTATAGAAATTAGCCGAAAAGAGAGCCTAGAGCGGTCGTAGGCCATGCCAAACTGGACAGCACAGCTGTCCGCGCCGTAGACTAATATGGAGACCGGTAGATTCATGGGTAGGCGATTTATAGGTTAGACTAATGTTGTTTAGTTTGAGCTAATTGAATTTATTGTCCGAAATACTATTGTGCTAATTGAATTTAATAGACGAGTTAAAAGGTGACATCGAAACTGAAAGGTTCAACTTTTGTTTTAACCAAGATATAACAAAACGTAGGACTTCCAGTATATGAAAGGTAGGGTGCCGATCACGTGCACGAATTTTTTAACTTCTTGAACATCATTTCTATCCGTAAAGAGTTCGTTTCCATAAAAGTCGTGCTCAATTACGTCAGCTGCATTAAGAAATTGAGTTTTATTATCTGAAGGCCCGTTGTGTTTGAAGCCCAACCCGAGCCGAATCCGATTTTGTTTCAAATATAACTACCCGACCCGAGCCCGCACAATTTTTAACCAGACCCGAAACAAAATTATTTTCAAAGGCATTTCACAACATGATTTGTTAAAAAATTAAAAAATCAGGTCCAGGTATAGTTGCTAACATAATTTATCAAAAATACGCTATTAAAATTCTTTATATAATAAAATCGTGAAAATTTCACTCACCTTTTCTTACGTGGCATTCCTAATGTTAATGTTTAGAGTTTTTTTTTTATTAAAAGTTCTATTATTACTAAAACTACTTGTTACTAAAAGTTTATTTTTATAAATTATGTTTTTAAAAATAATATGGAGTCCACACTATCACTACTTAAACTTGTTTGTTTATTTTGTATTATTAAACCCGCCACACTAAAATTTCTTTCCGATACCGAACTACTAGCAGGGTTACAAAAGCACACGTTTGGAAACTTTGGCTAAATTTAGAAGTTCATGATCGTGATTGATTTTTCCACCAATCTAACACATTTTTAGAGTCAATTTGCTTATTTATATTTAAATTCATATAGCTATCAACTTCGTGAATTTAAGTTTCTACTATTGTATTTGTTAATACGGAATTATTTCACTCTGATCATACTACCCACATTCTGAATTACTTCTTGGTTTTCATTACATGATAATGTTCAATTGGCGAAAATTTGCCCAAGAAAACTATTTTAAGAAATTCAAAATAACTAAATCCTCTGAAACCGTCGTGGAAACTTGTAAAAAGTCAAAACGTTTGGTTCTGATTGTTAAATCAAGTTCTAATGTTGGATATGTGTCACCTTCAAGTTGAACTGAAGAATCTATGAATGGCTTTAAAAAATATATGAGCATTTTTAGAGTTCTTTGCCCTCCATAATTCATCCTTTGTTCTCCTCCATGCCAGATTAGTATATTACTAATATCTTCATAATTATTATCCAAAGATTCGAACATGTCGAGTCGACTATTCCATCAAGTCTCACACTCTTGCTGAAGAGTAGTTTTTATGTGTTGCACAAGACCTGTGGATGTTAAATATATTTCCACATTTTTAAGCTCCTCAGTTAGTAACTGAATATGCGTAAAGGATTCTTCCAGCAATTTTTCCTTAAAGGTGTTCCTCAATATTGTATTTATAATATGACAGCTACAATTTAATCGAATCGAATTGTTTGCTATAAAGCTCAAACAATGTTTAGACCTTGATCAATTACAAAAAATAATTTCGATAAAACATTACCGTTAAGACCAATTTCTTTAATTTTGCGTATTAATTCAAACGTTACGGTTTTTTTTTGTCATTATGGAAATTTTGGGTAAATAAAACTGTGGAATTAGCAATGTTAATGTGATGTACGACATATGCTTAAACGGTCCATATATCGGTGGTGGTGGCACTACAGTATTTGGAATCAATTAGTAATTGGACTTTGAAAATCAGTTAATTTCGACCTTTTCCAGTATTGAGGGAAACGGTTGTTGTATGCGACAAACGATTTTTGGTGTCCAAATTTCTTAAAGTTGCCCCAATTTGCAATAAAGTTTGCGCAAAATTTATACAGCCGCTACCATTAACAGTATCATAAGATTTTATATCTTTTGAACACTATGCAACACACGCCTTCGTTATACTTTCTTTAATTTTCTTTGAAATCTTCTTGTCCTCTGCTTGGAAATGTGTGTCAATTGTACTTTGTCCGATAAGAATTGTGCAAACGTATCATTATAAATGGGAACTTCCCTTCTTGGAAGACGAATAACTTAACAAGACGCTTTATACACTGCACTACACCAATCGTTTAATTTGTAGCTGTATCATGCACTTGTTTAAACTACCTCCATACTTCACTCTTAGCACTTTTTCTTTCCAGTAGTATATATAAAGTCCAGATTTTAGTTTTGATTTAATATTGTCAAAACTCATTGTAAGATCCTTATTTATGGATTAACTAGAAAAAAGTATGTACATGTCAACTAGATATCTACATGTCATATATGTTAGAGCAATGACCAAACTATATAATTATAAAGATAAAAGAAATATCAAAAGCGGGAAGAAAGACGAAGCTAATGTTCACCGAATGAACACCAAATCTTAATTGACCCTCCGCGATCGGTTCTGTGATATTTTAAACTAAACGAAAACAATTAGTCAGGCTAAAAACGTTGATGTCGAAATTGATTTTTGATGTGCAGGAATACAACGAAGTCATTGGGTGCTAAGTCAGGACTAAACGGCAGATGACCCATCTCTTCTATGAATCTTAAAGAGTCACTTGTATGAACCGATGATTTTCTTGTTGATTTCCCTTACTTTTCCAAAGACTTCTTGCATTTTAATGGTTGTGTATAATTCAGAATGGATTGTTCGGCATTGCACCAATGGTACCGTTGCAACTTCGACTAGGCCTCGTGGGCGAACAACTTGTGAAAACCTCACATAGTCGACCGCGGTTTATTCTAGAGCTCGTCCACATAGATCTACAATTTATCACTTATGAATATGTCATAGACATGGTTTGAAGCACTGCGATTGTAGTTTGTAAGCATTTCTTTCGACCAATTGACAGGAGTCTCTATTTGAGCGATTGTCAAATTATGTGGAATCCAACGCTGACAGATCTTTTTTACCACTAAATGATTATGCATATTGAATGTATTCTGGTCCCCTTAACGTCCAAGGATGCCTCAATCTAGGTATAAATCACATGACGTTCTAGCAGTATCAGTTCATGCAGAGCATCAATGTTTACCGAAACAAAACCCGATTTTGGATGAACTTCACAAAATTCGGGGCTGACCGAACTAGGGCTAGGATTAAGTTCGGTAAACCATCGACAAACACTGGTCCCTGGATGATGCTTCATCGAATTTAGATCATCGGTGCTTGAGTTAATCCACAGCCAAAGTTGTAAGTAATAGTTGCACGAAAATGTTCACGATTTAATTCCAGTTTGGTCGAGATGAATTTTTCAAGTTACTGTAAACGACAGAAAAAGCGCTTGTAGGTTAAAGCAATCTGAGTACGAATAGCGTTAGAAATTTCAAATATTGCTGTACAACATGCTGGTCAATAATATACTTACTCTTTTGCAGTTTTGTAACTTAAGGGTAGTGTAGCTACCGTAGAGTTATCGCTAGATCAACGTGGGTTGAGTGAAATGTACAGTTAAAAGCTAACTAGATACATCTCAAGTTCATTAACAAATTAGTCTTCTTTAATACTAATTAACTAAATCATAAAATATACGTCATTTCTACCTAAATAAGTGATATGTGTATTGTGAGCCTTCGTTAGTACACACCTATGTGTTCACATTATTTAGTCATGAATGCACGAGTTGCTATATAACAAATTGCGATACTTACGTATTAAAGTCGTCGCACTTGACCTAGAAGCATCATGCAGCAAGCGTTCATTACTATTTAATTGTTTTCGTTTTCTTTGTAATATCGTATGTTTACTTAAAACATGCATAGCTATGATTTAGCATATTTCTTATTTGATTGATAATATATCTAAAATAAATGAAATTTAAGGAAATTAATGCAATGTGAGAAATACTTATTATTTGATGTGGTATGTCCATGTTTTATATAGGACATATTTCCTTTAATAGCTAGTTCACTATTTCATTTAACAAATTTATTGATGTATCTTTGTAATACAGAATCACCTTGTTCCATACGACTTGTCCCTGATGGACTGTAAGTGGTTATCTTTATTAAGGGGCGACAGAAACAAGTGCGTGGATTCATATCTAACTTTTTTTTAAATACAGTTCTGAAATGTAAGTTTTGTTACCTAATATTTTGCTGAATACCAGGATCATAATCCAGATAATCTATATTCTATCAGTAGTTTTGTGCAATATCAGAGATCATAAGGGCCATGACCCAGATTATTTAGATATTACACTAGTAGATAGATCCATTATCTTAAGCAGTTATAAAGGTTTTGTACAAACGTTAAGTGAAAGTATCTTGGAGTATGAGTGTCTCATCTTCAAGGTACCTCTTTATTTGTAGCTTAAACGCCGTACTTAAAAAATCAAATTAGATTGAATTATACATAGTAAAAATATTAAATATTTTCTCTGTTTATGTTTGAACAATTACGGTACAGACGTCAATTATCAGCTAGGGTTGCCCAAATCTGAAATATAAAAGGCAAACCTCGTAATTAGTCATAATTAATTATTCGCATAAAGAGATTATGGCATTACTTTATAGCCAATAGCACACTTGTTAGCTATTTACATAAAGATGTATTTCAGCGCAAACTTATCTTATTAATATTTTTAGGTGTAAATACTGTCCGCCTACTTTGTCCAATGTGTAATAAATTTTATAAAAATGCAAACAGTTTAAGAGTTCATATGAAATTAGATTGCGGAAATCATACAGTGTTAGAATGCGCATTGTGTTCCTATTTTACGAAACGCAAGTACCATTTAAAAATGCATATGATCAAAAAACATTCCGATTTTGATAATAATATTATATTTCCAATTTAGCATTGTGATGAATTAATTTAGTAAACACATATTTGTAAAAAGTGTTTGCGTGAAATGTTTGTAGAAAATTACAATATTTTGTATATTTAAATTATATAATATATTATACGTAAATAAAAGAGTATTTATTGTTTTTATATTATTGCTTTATTTGTATAAGTTAGTAATTTCCATTATTTGAACAAATAACATAATCGGTAGCATTAGATTTTGTTCATTTACATTTGATGTTTCCACTTACCCTCATAAATAAATTAATGAACATCAACATCGAAAAAGAACAGGCATATGTAAGTTAGCCACGAATTATATATTTCCTAGCCGGGTGGCTGTTAAAAAACTGATTTCTCTACAATAAGTAGGGTAGTACTCATTTGTTGGAATAATCTTGTAGAAACAGATTATCAAAGTCGGATCTAGTTTGGCACTTTGCATATGTCGACCAACAGACTTTAGGCATATACAGAAGATTTAATAAAATAATATTTACTCGATGTAATAGGTTCAGATATAGAGTTAATATGCATTCAGTTATACACATACGTTCTGAAAAATAAGGGTGTTGATAAAGCTTAATACCTTATAGCAGAAATGGCCATACCCGCGGTTCATCGACAGTTTTTTCAGATTTGTTAGTCTCTTATATTTGTTACACATTTTTCGAAGACGACCTGCTTAATCGAACTAATTAATTTATACTATTACTATTGGATTAATTATACTTTTCTAAGAATTAATAATATAATATGAATTCTTTATGAATTATCTATGAATTATTTATGAATTGATTAATTCAGAAATAATTAGAAATAGAATAATTAGTAACTCAAGTCAAAGTAAGTTACATTGTTTGAAAATAAAATGTTTAGTTTACATTCGAGGAGAAAAAGCAGCCATGGTTAGAAAAAGGACCAATCTTGTTAGAAAAAGGCACGTCTAGAGAATATTCTAGAAGAAAATTCATTTAGACATGCCTTCTTAACGAAATCCCAGTTTTTCCATGATTTTTTGCTATTATCGCAAAATATCCTGCAGGTGACAGCACCACATATTCATTTAAATAAAATTACTACGTTTTATTATCATTATAATTGTTTCTTTGTTTCAATATTCCATGCTTAAGGAATGTTGTGACTTCCTGTCTAAAAATATTCAATTTTTCTAAGGAGCTTATATAAGATGTCTTGCAATAAACCTTATACAACATAACTATAATATTACTTTAAGAAGTATACTGAGCTTTTCCTGTATACATTCACAATAGTTAAATTCCACATTTAATAGATAGACAGGCGTTCTTGTTAGTCACCAACGGGTATCTTAGGATTTATTAGAGTCATGAAATACCTTCCTTGCATCAGCTAAAAGTCAGACGTTAATCTCCGCAACCCTTCGATTCGATTCGGTTGTCAGACCCCAAAACAGCCTCGCTGCTAAAGAATTGTTCTTGTACTTTCCAGAAACCTCTTGACTTTAAAGCAGGAAAGTTAACTAATTAAAGAAATATGAAATAATTAAAGAAATATGCACTATATTCCGCTGCCGTAGAACTCTGAGCGGAGGGATAATCTTCTCTTTTTGTGTCGGCAGCAAATCACTTAGAGTTTTCAAAAAGATAAATAAGACGAAACCCAATTTAGTTTAGGAGATTCCGTTTCTTGTTTTAAAGTTTAAACTCTAAATACTTCAAGTCACTCAGTTCAGTGAAGTCGCTTAGTAACCGCTTTTATTTTTCTCTCTAGTAATTGTGCTTCGAGAAAGAAAGTAATTACGTTCGCGTTTGTGAATCATTTAAGTATTGAATAATTTACAAGTGTCCGCCATGAATAACGAATTAATGTAACTAATAAATATTTAATTATTATATATTTTTTTTACTATTAAAACTAAATAAGTTTAGTACATTATTACGAGCAAATATTAACAAATATTCAAGTAAACAACTTTTATTTTTTCGAAACGTGCAAAGAAGTTAATCGTTATCTTGCATCTTAATAAAAAGTAGATATGTTTTAGTTTTAATTGTAAATAAACGGTATCGTTGGTAAATAAACTCGATACTCACGTGCAATAAATAATTGTCATCCAATTTATTTTATATTTAAATAAGGGTTGATCAGAAAGATGTATAAGCTTAAATAGCTTCAATTAATTAATTTGTAACTATGTTTTAGCAAACTAAATTAACGTTTAATTAAACCTAATTATTATTAAATGAATATTTACTTTTCCCAAGTACCACTTTAAGTTTTAATGCTTTACTCTTTACTATTCCTGAGTAAAACCCCTAGTCACTACCCTAACTTTACGGGGTGTGACAATATAAAAAATATCACAAATTACGAACGAAAAGAACCGAATGCAACAAATGACAATTACCCGATATGTCAAAAACAGTACAACCACTAAAATAAGATAAGATGATTTTCTTTAATAAGAAGCAATGACACTCAAAATTTGTAAACTTTTCTCATTTTTTGATGATATTTTGTACTTTGTAATTTTTTTGCGTTCTTATAGCTTGCATTTGCCTATTTTTAGAAAATGGAAACAAATTTGCTTGTACGTGTGGACGAACATATAAACGAAAGCGTGAGTTGACAAGACACGCAACATTGGAGTGCAGGAAAGAACATCAATTCCAATGTCACTATTGTAGTAAAAGATTTTCGCGGAAATACACTTTAAAATCACATATAATTGTTGCACATCAAACGATACTTTTAAAGTAATATTTCTTATTAAATCTTGAAGTTAATTAATTATTAATTGGGCGACAATGAAAACATTAATGATAAAATACATCATCTTGCTACTCTAGTTTCTGGACCTGTTTATAATTGCTCTTATGTTTAGAAGATATATAGTTCTATTCATTTTGTTGTAAATAACCATTGACCTGAGTCTTTCAGACTTAAAATGAATTTCTACAATAAAACAAAATAAGAAAACAATTGATTTTATATCATTATTTTAAAAATAAAATTCTAATTGTACTATTCATATTCCTTAGTTCCATGAGAACGAAATGTGACTGTTTTAGTTTTTCTTTGAGAGTCTATTGGAGGCTATCAGAGGATAATTAAAGGGGCAAGTGGATGAAGGAGTTATTCTGCATTTTTACCAAAACACCACTT
>WYDF02284279.1:0-24413 GCA_009867245.2 Adranes taylori | reverse complement strand
TTCGGACAATGATGATGGAAGCACTATTAGGAAATCACTATAGTGCACTCAACGTCCCGCCCCGGTCGAACAAAGCTATTAAGATCACTGAGCGACTGTAACTAAACTGGGCGATCTAGTGGTCAAAAACATACACTCTAGTAGGGTAGTAGGTGTTAATGGAGGGAGAAGGTGTAAATGGAGTCCACTATAGTTCACTCAACAGTACGGTCAAACGAACGTGTTAAGATTACTTAGCGATTGTAACTAACCTGGGCGGTCCATTGGTTAGAAACTTACATTCTATAAACCCGTTCACACATCAGAACAACTGATGCATTACATGTTTCATCTTATTTCTGATTTGTCAGTAGTCATGTGACTGATTCAGTCTGTGGTTTTCATATCTTTTGTACAATGGTATAAAAGACACACAATGAATCAATCACGTGACACTGTCAAGTAAGAAGATGAAACATTGAATCTGTTGCTCTGTTGTGTGAATGGACTATAGTGGTATAGGAAATAGGTAAGGTAGAAAGAAAAACAAAACTATTGCATGTAATGTAAATACATGCAGTAGAACAGTGTAAAATATATGAAAACATAAACCCTTACTTCATCGGCGATCCTCGCTCTGTCGCGCTGCTTATTATCTCCGGTTGGCTGGTCGTCGCTGGTAGCTGCTGCTGTTGCTACTGCTTCTTCTAGTTCTCAAAATTGAACTAAAATATTCTATACAAATAGGCGGTATTTATAGACATGAGCCGCTACACAACTTTTGTCCTGTACTACGGGCGTCTGTGTAGCCACTCAGTCTTAATTATTGTGCTAATACTGTTTCCGCGTATTTCAGTGAAGCAAGAGCAGTTTCCACGTAACAACGACAAACCAATACGTATGTATCAGTCCCCTACTTTTATCTATCAACGCTATTCGTGTTTCTATTATCACGCAGATAATGCGTACCGATTACTACACAGATAATGCGTACGTTATCAAAGATACCAAAATCATTTATGTCACTGCATTTATGTCTTATCTCATGAACTGGTTTTTCTCCAGTACAGTGTTGTTGCAATTTAAATTTATTTAATTTTATTTATAGTAACAAGCTATGTTACATAAGTATTTCTAGTATATGGCATGATTCTAGTAGAGGGACAAGATCCTGCTTAGCACTTACTACAGCGCCAGCGCGAATTTTAAACCTAGAAACCATTTATACAATATATTGTAATATCCTGCGTAGCCGATACATTTCATATAGGAGAAAGTTTGGATTTACAAAACAACAAGAATGATTTAACAGCACGGCAAGACATTTTTGGACGTCGTGGAATTTTGTTATCGGCATACTTTATATAGCATCCAATAGACTCGATAAAGGAAATGAAATAACCAATAAACATCATTAGCTAATTAAGACACTAGAAAACCATCAAACAAATAAATCAAGAATTGATAATTAATTATCATAGTTTAAACGAAAAAAAGTTATACTATCTATAACCCCATACAGTTTTTTTGCAATAACTAAGCACGTAGAGAACATTGAATTCTGTACGTAGAGAGAAATAGAAGAGAGAGATGCAAAAACCACTAGTGCAGAATAATAGCTTTTTTGTGTTTTGCTTGAAAAGCAAAAGGTATTAATGTCAAGGGGGATTCAAAGCAATTTATGATATCCTTGCATATGTATGCATTTAGGTCGTTGGTTCTTCAAGTTTTTGCTCTTTCGGATGCTGAACGAAAAGCAACAAATTGCACACGTATGCGGAGAGAGATACTTTGTTGTTTTCAGCATGTTTTCTTTTATGGCTTCCTGCTTTCGGGGGCATTTTTCTAACCGGATTTTCCTACTTACTTGAAAGGACCGTGCGACTTTTGAACGTTGTGCATGTAAAAATTGTTGCTGCTATTTCGGGATGGTGTAGCTTCTGCATTGGAAGGGAGTAGGCAACCGCGAGTTCGCTTGCACGTTAAATATGATTGGAGAACATCTTATGATATCATAGAATCTTGCGGGATACAACGCGATATTGTTCTTTAAAATTCGTGACGTATAAAATAATGCTTCTTATTGGTAGAAACTTTTCTCTTCCAACAGATTTTAGCAGGAATTTCTTCCAGGCCCCATCTAACTGCCGCCGGCAATGTCAAGAACTACCGGCATCGAGCCGGACACCAAAAATCACTAATTCCATATAAAAAAAAACCCCCAAGCAGGCGTTAATGATACACATTTACAGTTTTGTCTGATTGTCTTCGAGTGGGCTAAATTCGCACTTATAATTCTCTTTGAATGTTCAAACCAGACAATTCAAATTTAATTTAAAGTCAATGAAGCTAATCAACTATCAAAATCAGATCAACGTATCTAACCTATGAATTATGCTTCGCCTCAAACGAAACACTAATATTTTTCAGCAGAATTTTTCGATTTTTTTTTGTGCAGCATATTCTCATATTCGCCATATTTTCTACCTCTCCTTCATGTACACTCACTGTGTCTTCGAACATCCTGGAGAAGGCCGACGTAAGGGGAGAAACCAGGATCAAGGATCCAACCATCAAGTGTACCGAATCAACATCCCGGAAGAATCAATCGCATCACGACTCAATCAGATCACTGGTCAACCTCATCACGTATCAACATCTTAAGCGTATTACCTCGCCAACGAGCCAACGTCACCAACGGGTCGACTCGCCAATCATCAACTAATTTACCTACAGAAATCAGCATTCGCTCACCGCTGTTTGCAGCCCGTCTTCATTCTCTCACATCTAGGCATCCCTAAACTTTATCCGACAACGTAATATGAACATCTCCGACTCATACACTGGCTGGATGATTCGTTCATCATTAACATTCCGAAGATCATTTATCAAATATATCTTTTTCATACTCAGTTCGTTAAAAGTTTATCTTTGTTCTCTTTAAAAATAATGGAAAAGAGACGTCCTAATAACTCTTGCATTGTAATAAGATTTAGAATTAATTTATCAGTCATTTAAGGCGTGAATAGAGCCATTAATTTATTATAAATTAAGTCAATAAAATCCAAATTAAGATGAACATAGGAACAGAAAAGAATTAATGCTTGCCGCCTCGAAATAAATGTTTTATTGCAATTACCTATTCTCCATATATATACTAATAGCTTAGAATTATAAACAGATTTAGAAAAATCAGCCCGGTTAGAAAAAATCAATTAATAAATTGTGTCTTATTGCATGAGCAATATATGTTATAGAAATTTATTGTCGTCCATCAGACATAAAGAGAGAAAAGCAACTATAACCTATTACATAAATTTGGCGCCAAACGTGGGCCATAAAAACCCACAATGGGCACTATTACATTTATTTACGGAATGTCTTGTTGAGAGAGCTCGACATAAATTTGCTCTATAAAAATAACAGCGCAATTTGAAAGATTATATCTCTCTCGTCGAACTATTGGAAGAAGGATGAAAGAATTGTTAAATTGTTTAAGAGTAGTGGTCTCAACCTCAAATTGCCTGCGGGGTGGATATATTGCCTACTAATCACGCGCGTAGGATTGGTTTTTAAAGGGCGGTAGGGGGTTGACAAAACAGATCTGTACAAATAAACGGAGATAATATCGTAGCTTGATACTCCAGTACTTTCTGCATAGTAGTCTGCAACTGTTGCTAAATGATCTCCAAATTTAGCTGTAAGCTAGCTGATCAAGGAAAGGGTTACCCTTTTGATAAATCTTTGGAGTTTTCGCTGGAAAATTACTTCTGTTTGCCAGTTTGGCAGATCAAAAACTTTAATCTGGAGCAATTAAAGTTTTTGAATCAATGAATACTTGTACAAATTCTCTTTTAGTTTTTTCCAGAGCAACAAGCGTAACAAATACTGAAGAACACATTTCATAAAATCGTTCCACAGCTAAATATTTTTCAATCCATCTCACACGTCAGATTTGAATGACACACGCCATTATCATCAGCTACTTTCTTTAGCAACCCATACGGCAGCGATGCAACGAAGTCCATCTTTAGCTACGAAGTCCGAACTGTCTGAAAGAAATTAATGATACTTTTCAAGGTACCAATTGTGTTACGAATTATTGATATTTCACACGAATGCTACTCTTGAACTAACTCCATTCAGTCGTTCATTCATAACAGCAGCTCCATCAAACTCCTGCCCAGCTAACATCTCATCAAGGGCAATTTCAAATGACTCAATATGTTGTGTGATTGGACCTGCCAATGCTGCAGCTGTCACATCATTGATGTGGACAAATTCCAAAGAATCTTCCTGTATTGCGAGTCATTCACATACCCTGCACATACAGACTACTGCTTGTGTTTGCTTACATTTTGAGTTTGATTAGTAAGAACAACAAAAAATCGTACACCTCTCATTCTTGTGATCATCATTCTTGTGATTCTTGCTCTTACTTTTTTACAAATATTGATGTAGAAATAATTGCTTTTCGTAGGTCTATGTTGATACTCTATATTGACTATATAACGCTTTTATGTAGATATTCTACTATATAAGTGCGATGATTATAATCAACTTATCTGAATTGCACATAATTTCAATATAAGTGATTACGTATGATACGCACTTAATAAATACCAGACTCAAATGAATTAAATAAAAGCGCTGATATAGAAAAACGATATATCATAATATTTTTTATCGTATTTATCTCATCAGCCTTGTAGATATTAGAAATTTTTATATCGTGTCTTGTGAAATGCTTCCGTAATCTCAAGAAAAAAGTAATGAATAAGACTGGTTCTTATTTAATTAATTCTTCATTGAGTCATCAACTTCTTGGAAGTTGTTAATAGATATTTGCATCCTACAATATAGATGCCGATTAAAGCAGAACATGTAAACTTTTATCGTATAAATATCGCAGGACAAAGGTTACAATAAGATCAGCAATCTCACAAGGAACCGATTTATCCCTGGTTGTAGGGAAAAATTCAAAATATGTACGCTTGGATTCAGAAAATTATTTGGAGGGGGTCAATTTTTTAAAATGGTGAAGGGATAGGGGGTGCAAGTAAATGTAACTTTTCATAAAAAGTGGGGTCTCGCACCTTAGGGGGGCACAAACATTTTATGCCTTTAAAGTTTAACTTGTTAGAAGCCATCAGCTTACAGGACTGTTTCTAATGCGGCACTGCAAGTTATAGCAAGCACACCACCAATAGACTTAGTAGCGAAGGAGCGTAGGCATATCTACCTGAGGCGAGCTGAAACAAATAAGTAAGCTACGAGACAGCAATAACGAAGCGAGATAATTAAGAGGTGGCAAGAACGGTGACAAAGCGATGAACCTATAGTTGACGAATAGTGACGGATGAACCTATAGGTGACGGTGACGAACTTGTCGATGAACCTATAGTTTTATCCCGAGTATTAGTTTGTGGGCAAACAGACCTCATGAGAAAGTTAAATACCACATGATGCAGCTCCTCACAGCGCATCATGTGTTTGCAAAATATTTATACGGCATTGGTAAAGTGGAAAACCCTCGGTGGAAACACTGCCTAATAGAGGATGATGACGCCGCACATGCACATGCTTCAGGTGAATTAAGACATAAACTCAAACAGCCAAGAGAACCGCTTCGAAACGCCACAAGGCTAATGGAAATAATGCTGCGTAGCGAGAAAGGATGGGCAGCGGTAGAGGAATTCATAACACAGGTTATGAAATTAAAAGAGACTAGGTAGATAACAGGAAAACGTTCCTCAAGCAGATACACTGTGCGCGGGTGTTGTGAAGTAATGAGTAGAGTGTGCCTTCCGAGGAGTTGATCCGGGGTGAAGTTACACATATGGTAGCAACATAAATATACGTCGCGACAAACGGCACCAACATCCCTTCAATCTCCCCGAAGTAATGTTCGCCCCCAGTTGGTTGGTAGTGCCGCGGAGGAGACGGGTTTAGTGGGTAGGAGCAACCTAGAGCTGGACGGTGAGTCCCACAGTACTTCATGCAATTCATGCACGTAAACCAGCATTCGGTCCAGCCTAAATGCATTCCCAAAACTCTTTTTTTAAATGAGTGATTCAAGGTAAAGTGATCAAACAGCAGTCGATTTTTGTAGGCGGTTATTTCTTTTGGAACATTGGAGCCGGACTCGCCATTGGATACTAGATGGTTTTTTTTTATAGTAGTTTATAAAGTGGGTTAGGGTCAAGAAGTTGGTTCTAAGAGATCTGTTGCAATTGTATGTTTGAAATATGGTGATAAAAAAGTTTCTAGTTGCCTCTGAATGTTTTAACAGCACTTGATAGATTAATTTCCTTAAAGAAGTAGAATTATAACGAACTATTTTTTTATACAGTTAGAAAGTACTTGCCACTTGAGTATCTACGCAGGCTCCGCGTAAAGTCGTAGGTGCGTTATATTAGTACTAGAAACAATTATTTATGAATCGATTTTTATCGAAACCGGGTTTTACAAGTGCAGTCTTATGCACCGGTTACCTGTTTTTATAATTATTTTGTAATTTCTAACATACAAATAGATTCACAAGCATAAAATTGATTTAAACTGTTTTCTTTTTAGGTAAGAAAACTTCTATGGAATTATTTATTACAATGGATGTTCTACCTAAAATTTTGAGAGACATTATCCTGTTTGTAAACATATAAAAAGACATTTCGAATAATTGGGTTATATTAATAAGGTATTTTTGTTACTTTTCCTATTTATAATAATGTACATTTTTATCTTTTATTTACTACATATATACGACGTAGTATATATAGGTATATTCGTGTTTTGATTTCTTTTATTTCACTTTAGTAGGTCTCTTGTAGTTACACTACTGCAATCCATTCATACGTCATTTAAAGACGGGTTAATTTAATAAGAATGAAATTTGGTATGCAAGTGTACACGATTTTTGCTCCCAGGCATTTTTTTCCAGTTTATATTCTACAACGCCATTTTTAATTTTGACAGAAATTCAGTTCTTATGCTAAGAGGCTAAAGTTTTAGCACACATTCGTTTTATTGTGCATCTAATGGAATTAGTCCCATTTCTCTATCTCCAACAGAA
This sequence comes from Adranes taylori, assembly GCA_009867245.2. Lineage (NCBI taxonomy): Eukaryota > Metazoa > Arthropoda > Insecta > Coleoptera > Staphylinidae > Adranes > Adranes taylori. The sequence goes on along the minus strand of WYDF02284279.1, from coordinate 17,362 downwards.
ACCGACGTTGCAACGTTTTAAATCTAAAAAACTTTTGGATATATCTCTGAAAGTATTAAAGGGTCCGACATTCAAATAAAACTAATGAAACGAAATCGTCTAACTCATTATTTATTTCATGTAATACGAGATGCGGTCAGTGGGAGATGCGGTCACTTCTTCTTTTCTTACATGAGCGAGAAATTAAAAATGATTTCTGACAATCGAACGGCAGGTAAGACATTTGACCAATCAGAGACCAGTTCGAGCAGCTTGTCAGATTTTCTATATACCATTATTTTATTGCTCTTGTACTTTTCACTGCGTTAATATTTTATAGTATGATTAGGACTCATCATATATTGTGTAAATTATGGAAAATAAAATTCATGTTATTTCCACTAGTAAGGGAAAACAATACGCGATACATAATGGCTACATGTACCGCGAATATCGTCGAAATAATAATATCAGTGTCGTGACGTGGGTTTGTCTCAAAGAAAAAAGTGTTTGTTGTGGCAGGATGCAAACTAAAAATGACTAACTTAAAATGACTTACCTGCAGTACAAATGCGTACCGGATGAAGCAGCTGCGGAAGTTAAAGATGCTTCTTTTCGAGTTGCAAGAAGGGCCCGAGAAGACGAAAATATTGGTATTCCTCAAATTTACAATGAAGAATTCGATGAAATATCTAGACGTGGATACACGTTCATCACTCAAGTGCCGCTGTTCACGAAGAAGAAAACTACTTTGTATAAACATCGGCGAGTTGCTTCAGGTTTGCGAAAGGAACCAAAATCCAAAGAAGACATTGTTTTGAATGACTTTTATCTGAAAATGGCCGACGATAGCTCTTTTTGTATTAGCTGATGATGGTACAGGTGAAAGAATTAGGATTTTTACTGGAAATAAGGCAAGGGCGAAAATGGAAGAAGCTACGGATTTCTTTCAAGATGGTACTTTTAAGAGCTGTTCAAGTCAATTTACTCAACTCTACACAATTCACGCAGATTTGGGAAGTTCTCGCACCGAAACAAACACGTCTCCGTTGTTGTACGCTTTGTTGCCCAACAAGAAGAAGGAAACCACTTAAGGATGTTTCGCCTAATTTTGAAATATATTCCGAAATGGAGGCCTTCCAAAATTACTATGGACTTTGAAGTTGAAGTTAGTCTCACCGCGACAAAAATATCTTCGAACGTGCAAATTCATGGCTGTTATTTCCACTTTGGTCAATGTTTGTGGCGCAAGGTGCAAGGTTTTGGCTTAGCAGAAGCATACAAAAAAAAAACGAAGAAATAAGAAAAATCATCCGTCTGTATGCTGGTCTAGCTTTTCTTCGACTTGATGAGTGGATAGCCGTTGGCTTTATATCATGGAAATCGCAGATACTTCGAGCAATCGTTGGAGAATGACAACATCACAATAGCAATGTGGAATTGTTACCGAGTGCGGCATCGTACCAAGAACGCCGTAGAAACAAATATTCACCGACAAACTAAATCGGTTAAATCGTTATTTTAACCCTTTGCACTCAATGGTAAATAAAGAAATGTCGTTTCCCATTTTGGAGCCGCAAAAACATCTCGTGTACTATACATCAATGAGTGGCGACCTTCTGGATTTTATGTTAACGATTATATATTGAACAATTTAATTTTTTTTCTTGATTTAACTAATTTGTAATGATATTGATTAGTTGATTGGTTAGATTGTACATTATATAATATTTAATTGTATATTATCTTTCTTTGATGAATTACATTAGTCAATGTAGATATATTCTTAGAGGGTTTCTCATTCAATTTATGATTTATTAAGGAATTGCTTATTGCGATTGTTAATTAATTGAAATAATGAGAATCCTATATCAAAATATCATCACGTGCTAAATACGCGTTTTTAATTTGTAAATCTAACCACAGATTAAAAACCTTTGGTCACACCTTAGCCGTGATTGCATCGTCTTTGCTAAATTTGATGTTCTTAGGTGTATGTTAACTTCTTCTGCAGATCGATTGGAAATATGTACATATGTGTATTACAAAAGACTCAATAAAAATATTTATTACATTGTAAAATATTTATTACAAAAAACGAAATAAAATCAAAAACCTAATCCCACACCATCTTGTTGTCGACACCAACAATCCAACTCGAAAATTCTTTTCCATGAAATTTTTCGACAAGTTATCCTATCAAATAAAAAATAGCTTGAAAACATCAACACAGGAGAATATTTTCATTTCTTACCGATCTCCTCAAAACCTTAAAGATCTTTTAGTCCGCAACAAAGATTTTGTTCCGTTAATAAACAGGAATGGCGTTTACCGCCTCCAATGCGAATGTGGTTGAAACTACATAGGCTAAACTGGGAGATCATTTCAGAAACGTATTAAAGAACATTCATCTTGTCTTCGTAATTTAAAATCATCGTCAAACTTTGCAAACCATTAATTAAAGTTAGGTCATGAGTACGTTAAGGAAAACTTTTTTACTTCTTTACACTTTTATAACAATGGAAAAGAGTTTGATATAGCGGAATTCTTTGGGATACAGAACTCTACAAAAATTGATCCGAATAAGAACCTGAATGCTCCCATAGGGTTTAGTGAAAGTGACTTCAGAATAACAAATCATTTATAAAATCTTTTATAATCACTCGGTAACTTCCTTTGGAGGGCATCTGATGTACGCTCGGCCTACGAATTAGTCAGGAAATAGATTTTATGCTTTTGATACCATTTTGATCATTTCGATCAATTTTGATCAAATAATCGATCTATTCTGGTTTTCTGTGTCACTTGTTTTCTAAAGATGGCTGCATACAATATACGAGGATGCTGTTACAATTTCGGGATGTGGCAAGCGATTTTTAACCAATAAAGCGTCATGAAGTTTGATCTGTCAGTTGTCAAACAAAAGTGACAGATTGTAAATATATCAAACCGTTTCGTTACAGCAAATTTTCAAAATTATTTAGAATACAATAAAAATGGATTTAAATAGAGCACATTTTCGAGCAATGATGTTATTTTATTTTCGTTTAAAAGAAAGTGTAAAGGAGTGCATCGAAGGTTTGAAAATTGCGTTTGGTGAAGAGGCACCTTCAAAGACAACTGTCTTTCGATGGTACCAAGAGTTTAAATTTGGCCGCAATTATATTAGTGATGAATTTCGAAAAGGTCGACCAATGACATCGAAAACTGCTGAAAACATTGATGGTGTTAGAAATATGATACTGTCAGATCGTCAGGTTACGTATACAGAAATTGAGTCACACTTAGGCTTGGGTATGAAACAAATTAATGAAATTTTACGTCATCAGTTAGGTGTTAAAAAAATATGTTCCCGTTGGATCCCCCATAATTTTATTGAAGCTCAGAAAGAGTCTCTTGTGAACTGGTGTAAAGAAATGCTTAAACGATTCGATTCAGGGAGATCAAATTTGATCTACGACATTACTAGTGCTGACGAAAGTTGTATCTATGCTTATGAACCAGAAAAGAAGCAGCAGTCAACTGTTTGGGTGTTTGAAGATTAAATCAAACCCACAAACGTCTAAGAAAATGTTTCTAAGAAAATGGTATCTTGTGTTGTCTCAAAAACTGGGCATATCGCTACTATTCCACTTGAAGATCGTGGAACTGTTAATGCAGAATGGGATACATCCATTTGTTGGCTTTGCCGCAGCCAACGAAATAACCTAATTGCCGCGGGCTACAGCCGCCGCTTTGTTGCGAGCAGCAATTGTAATTGCCATGGTCTAACTGCCGCAGCATGGTCTAATTGCCGCGACCAGCGATATGGTCTCATTGCCGTGACATTGCCGCGGCTAGCAGCACGGTCTAAATGTCGCGGTCTGCTGTCCGCACTACCGCCGCGGCCAGCGGTAGTCTAATTGCCGCGGCCAGCAGTAGTATAATTGATGCGGCCAATGGTATTGTTTCATTGCCGCGGCTTTGTTGCCGCCAGCAGTGTGCTTTCATAGCCGCAACATTGTCGCGGCCAGCGGCATGGTCTAATTGCCGCGGTCACGTATTCCCGTGTTAAAAAATCAGTCACGTGTTGTTACGAATAAATGATCTAAATATGGTCCGAGTATATGTTCCTTATCCCGTATTCCCGCGTTCCCGTGTTCAAAAACCATTCCCGTGTTATGACGAATATATGTTCTGAATACTATCTGAATATGGCCTGAATATATCTTCCCATATTCCCGTTTTCCAGTATTTCTATTTCTATAAACCATCGCCGTGTTATAACGAATATATGGTGTGAATATGGTCGCTGTAGCTCTAGCGGTTTGTCCGGAAAAACGGTTTCAACGACAAACCGTAGTTAGATTTTTACTATATAGATTTTTTCTGCAATTACAATTTAAATATATATAGGCTGTTCTTTTTTATATAATCTTTGAGGCCCATTTTCTGAGGCATCGAAGTTCTTTTAATGCTAAAGCGATTTGCTTAGTGCAAAAAGAAAATGGACACATAAACTTCGGAGTAATTTGACCTTGAAACAAATTATACTACCTTTAATATCTCGGTAGGTATAAATGTTGGAAATAAGACTAAGACATCTCAGTTTTGCCAATGTGAAGAATTTAATAAATCAATAAAACAAAAAATTGAATGGAAGGGATCGCCAGTCCACGAATTTTTCAAATTGTAATTTTCATCGTAATATTTAATTGAATGGTTTATAGATTTTTGCTATTTCCTATCACAAAACCGGCGAAAGTAAATTGCATTTATACTAAATAAGTATAATATTTTATGCTTGACTACACAGTTAAATAAATAATTTTACAAAGACATAATTTAATGCCATATGCGGTCAAGAGTAGCATTTCATTAGAATTTTAAACTGTACTATTCAACTTCATAAATCACTCTTTACATTTAAATGACTCTTAACTGTGATACATATAGTTGGAACAAATTCAAAATCGGACTGTCCATTTGTTTTTGATATCCTGTGCTATTTTATCACCTAGCATTGCTTCGGTAGCTTCCGTGTTTCCAATGAGCGTTTCCGGAATTACGCTCGAGTCAACAATGCGCAAATGTCGAATGCCATCAACTAAAAACTCGTTGTTTGTTACTGCCGCATTGTTAGGTAAATTATCACCACTTGGTGCTGTGCCTACAATATTTCCCAATGGATATCCCATATTTCTGAAATCAATGGGAATAAATAATTCTAATTCATCAAAAGTAAAATTAGAAAATTTACTGACTTTTCTATGAAGGTTGTGTATTAAGCTGTTACAAATGAACACTAAATGGCACTATTGAGATGTTAGATTACAATTTGTTTGACATATGTTATTTTATAAAACTGACCATTTAGCAATGGAGTAAGAAATTTGCAATTTACAATTTTACTAAAAACTTAACTTAATATTACTTTGTTCAATTTTTGATAATAAAACGCCATCAACATTACTGTTAATAAGTAATGTTTTATTGGCCATGTACAGCTGATTTATTGGCTAATGTCTTTTTTGTGTTTTCGAATATAAAGCAGAAAATGTGGGAGCAGCGATTTGTATCATCTCAGGGTGCTGTTGAAGTCTTCAAAAACACCTTTTTGAGATAGGAGGGTCAGTATATATGTATTGAGCCTTGGCAACAATGAATGTTTTAGGCGCCATCTGGCATTTCCATTAGATAGTATGATTCTTTCTAACATAACTTTCATAAGAACATTTTTCCATTTGAGCGCAATTTGTGTTGTTTACAGTACCTTGAAAATAAAAATCTCAACGAAAAAAATGGAATTAACTCCGGAAAATTTTCGTGCGATGATTTATTACGACTTTCGACGTGGATTATCAAGACAAGAGTGCTTCTATCAACTTATTTCGACTTTTATCGATGAAGTCCCATCCTTTGACACTGTGAAACGCACGATTTTGGACCACCTGTGAAAGAAGGTTGAAAATCAGCTGTTGTGTCAGAAAACAATGATACTGTGAAAAAACTGATAATGCAAGATCGTTATGTGACATACTGTCAGATTGAGACAACCGTAGGCATTAGTTCGACTTCCATATATAAAATATTACATGAACACTTAGCCGTGAAAAAGACTTGTTCTTGTTGGATCCCACATAATTGACAAAAACTCAAAAAGATGCTCGTGGCAAACAAATGCTCAAGAAATTCAAGGATGGTGTTTCAAAAGACGTATGTAATTTTGTAGCAGATGACGAATCATGGATCTATGAGTACGAGCCGGAAACTAAAAAGCAGTCGACTGTATGGATGTTTAAAATTAAATAAATCCGATAAAAAATTTTCGCGCTCGAAGCACGAAATAAATGGTCGCTTGTTTTTTCGGAAAAACTGGTCATGATGCAACAATGCCATTAAAGGATCGTAAAATGGTCAACTCTGAGTGGTACACAACCATTTGTTTGCCAGAAGTCTTCGGTGAAATAAGGAAGACGAACAAGCACCGTCGGATCATTCTTCATCATGACAATGCGAACTCTCACACATCGGCTCAAACAACCGACTATTTGAACACTCAAACCATCGAATTAATGGGTAATCCGCCATACAGTCCCGATTTGACATCTAACGACTTTTTTTTATTCCCAAACATCAAGAATAAATTGCGTAGACAGCGATTTTCGAAATATATCAAGCGGAATGGAAAAAAATGCTTTGACAGATGGTTCGAACGCATGCAAAACTGTGCAGATCAGCATGGAGAATATTTTGAAAAACAATTGAGCAATTCTCATATACAAATAACTGGTTTTTATTATTAGGCTCAATACATAAATAGTGATCCTCGCAACATCTTCAAAATAGAATAAATGTTTCGAGGAGTGGTTCGAATACATATAAAAATGTCTTAATCCTAAAGGCGAACATTCTTAACAGAAATAAAGCGGTTTGTAGACAAAAATCTCGCTTTTTAAAATTATTTGAAAATTGACCCTCCTACAATAAGATCTGCGTCTGATCGCGTAGTTGCCAAATGATCCCTGTAATATATTTTGTATACTTACTTGATGTAACAATTCAAATAATAATCCTCTTTTGAAAACTTCAAATTTCTGCAATTTGGAATGTCAATTTGAACAAACTTAGCACTAACTTTAACGAATGAATTGGTTTCGATCAAAGTCATGATGTATGTGATTCCACCTAGAAGTGTCTTGGCGTCGTAATTTTTGTCATCCGTGAGATAGTTTCCTTTTACGATTGGATTATCGAATGGGTTATTAGTTTGTAGCAATATCTAGGAAAGTATATTTGAACTGAATTAGAATTAAGTGATATATTATAATCAGCAGATTGTTGTCAGAGGCAGTCTAAGCGATAAACGAGGTAAGCATTGAAACGAAGCGCTTTACTATTTGGCACGCAAAAAATACTGCCACATGGCATAAATATAAAACAAAATAGATATAATTTTACAAATTAGTTCTAACTAAATTTATTTAATTTCAAGCCAAGGACAAGCAGGTGAAAAAGAGTGCTAAGGCTGATCGCAGGAAATGGATTTCAGAATTGGCCGAGAAGGCAGGGAAAGCGCTTGGAAACATGAAGGAATTATACGATGTCACGAGAAGAAGAAAGTCAACCGCAGAAGACCGGTGAAACATAAACAAGGAAACCTCCTCACCAACGACTAAGCACAACTTGTAAGGTGGCGCGAACACTTCATGGAGGTGCTGAATTGAGAAAGTTGGGAAGAAGCTAAAGAAGAATCGGAAGAAGAGGAAGAAATTGTACAGAATAGAGCAGGAGTAGGAAATGTAACTAACTCGAACCCACGCTCCAAGGAGGAGATCAAGGCAGCGATCAAGCAGTTGAAAAATGGAAAGGCTCTGAGAGTAGAAAACATTTCCCCAGAGCTCTTGTCAACTGACCTAGACACCACCACTGATCTTCTGTACCCTTTCTGTAAGAAGATTTAGAACAAAGAAAACTTTCCACAGGAATGGAGAGAGGACTTCTCATCAAATTATCCAAGAAAGGGGACACCACTAACTGTGATAATTGGAGAAGAATGACCTACTATCAATTCCAAGTAAAATGTTGACGCGAGTGATACTCAACAGAATCAAAGCACAAGTGGAATCACAAATAAGGAAGGAGTAAGTAGGATTTAGAAATCATCGTTCTTGTACCGACCAAATTAATACGCTTCGTATTATTATCGAACAGTCAAATGAATTTATTACTAGCCTCCATCTTCTGTTCGTAGATTTTGACAAGGCCTTTGATTCCCTTAAAAGGGGCAGTATATGGAAAACCTTGCAGAAGTACGGGATGCCCGAGGAGATAACAAAAGTGATTAAAGAAATTTACAACAACTACACATGTCGTGTCATCTACGTGGGGAAAATCACGGAACCATTCGCAGTCAAGTCGAACGCAGTCATGTCAGGAGTTTGCCAGAGGGATGTATTCTATCCCCAACAATCTTTCTATTGGTTCTGTATGAGGTATGAGGAAAGTCACGAATAAAAAATACAGTGAAGCAGCATACAGTGGAAGCTACATACAGTGGGAATAGCATACAGTGGAAGCTAACTGAACGATTGGAGGATCTAGATTTTGCAGATGTAATCTGACTTCTCTCACAGACCTATATTAATATGGAAAAGAAACTCCAAGAACTTGAGCGCGAAACCAAGATGGTGGATCTGAAAGTAAACTCCTCCAAGACAAAGATTATGAAGATAAACACAAGAGATGAAATAATACTGAGAGTGAACAATGAAGACATCGGGAAATGTAGAAGAGTTAACGTAGCTTGAGAGCATAGTTACACATAGTTACTCGATGGTGCAGCTGCAGATGTCAAAACGCAAATGGGGCCTTCATTTAACTGTATCCACTCTGGAGGGCAAGAGAGATTTCCACAACGACCAAACTCCGAATATTCAGAACCAATGTGAAAGCAGTGAGGGTGTGAGACTTGGAAGGTCACCTCCAAAATCACCAGTAGTTACCAGATCTTCCTGAATAGATGCCTCAGAAAAAATCTACTAATCTTCTGGCCACATGTGGTATCCAACGAAGATATTTGGAACAAAACGAGAGAAGAATCTATGTCCATTCAAATAAAGAGAAGGAAATGGAGGTGGATTGGTCATATCCTCCGAAAAAAACCAGGATGCTGTGGAGAGACCAGTTTTGTACTGAAATACGTAGGGAAAAGGAAACGTGAAGACCAATGCCATCATGGAGAAGGACTTGTGTTGAAAACGCAAAGAAGGAAGGAAAGATTTTTGCAGAGCTGAAGGTCCTCGCTAGAAATATAGTGCGCTGGAGAAACTTCGTCGAAGCGTTATGCTCTGGATAAGAGCGAAAGGAATTAACTAAATAAGTATGTAAATTTATTTAAGTTTAACTAAAGTTTAGAGCACAATTTTAATTTGTGTTCTAAGAGCGCAATTTTAATTTATGCATCAGGGCGCATTTTACCTTGTTGCGCTAGTAATATGTTCCGAATACAATTTTATTGTACCAGAAGAAATGAATAAGTTCAGGTTTTTTTTAATTTCTTTGTTTTTTTTTTTGTTTTAGTAGGAAGTGGAGAAACCTTCAAAAGGCGAAGGATGCTCGTGCATCCAATAGTGTGGGATTTCTACCCTAACTAAAACTCCACTCCCTATTGGGATTGTATATTGTTGGGAGATTGGAGAGTTCGTTTGAAGAAGCCTTTATCATCCTCTTCAACCTGGAACTGGTAGTGAGTGGAATGTGGAATGCTATTAGAAATTATGGTAAGCTGATAGCTTGCAAATAAGATATACGCTGTAGCATTTGCTTTACATTTGCTTTACAGTCAACCTGCAAAAACCTTGGCTATAGCATGGTCAACTAATGATGGAGTTTGGTTTAAATTTCTTATTCTAAAGTTCTTATTACTAGCGCTAAGTCTAAATTTCTTATTGCTAGCGCGAAATGCGTAGAGTATGCGTAGCGAAATGCTGAAAATGCTTTAAAATTTAGCAACAGGTAACCTCTATCACGCGATGAACAAAAATATAAATTAACTGTCAGCGGAGGCGAATTTAAGGAAGGTCATATGGGATGCGCGCTCAGGGCCGCGACGTAATAGGGGCCCCGGAAAACCTGAACTGCACTGTACTTTATTTTTAAGAGGTCTATAATATTTTCTTCTGCGCCCCGGGCCTGAACCAACCTTAATCCGCCTCTGACTGTCAGTCAGTCCGAAAATCATAGAAATGTGCAATTACAATAAGCATAATTGTTAAATCAACATAAGTGTGGTCTCTAAAATAGTTTGTCTAGTTTTGAGTTATTTAAATATCTTATGAAAACACAAATTCATCAAGCAACCAGGAAACACTGGACTATAATACTAACCCCAAAACAACAACCATAATATTTGGTGGCCTGAAGACATCGCACTCCTAGTCAAACAAAAGAAACGACTGTTTGATAAATGGTTGATGACGAAAGATTGAAACGATCGACAAGGATACGCCAGTAGAAGAGAGATTAAAGCAGCAGTAGAAAGCAGATTGAGAAATTAAATGCGGACAGATAGTCAATTTAATGGGATGTTCTCAATCAAAAGAATGTTGGCATGTGTTAGAAAAAGTAAAAAAAAAATCAAATGAGTCGCTAAAATTAGACGTACTTGATATGGATCCATGGGTAAAACACTATCAAGAACTACTGACTGAGCATAGACAAGAGAATGGAAACATTTCTAATGCCGAAAAAAATGAGATGAAAACCCAGCTGAGAACACTATTAGCGAAGGCTATTAAGAGAGCGATCTAAACCATGAAAACAATTGAGCTCCATATCCATACCCTAATTGAAACTGATCAAGAGAGTCTCAGAATGTGTATTAAAAGTACTAGCATCAATATTTACAGGATGCCTGTTAAGCGACCATCTACCGACTGAAGGGAAGGAAGACAGGACATACTACGTCAATACATAAAGGTTCAAGAAGAGAAGGCAACAACTACTGGGACACAAAAATAACCAGATTTGTGTGCAGATTGTATGGGTGTATCTTAAAAGAAAGGACTGAAAAAGATCAGAGCGGGTTCAGAGCAGGTCGACCTTGTATGGATAATGCTTTCCCTTTCAAACAAATAATCGAAATGAAAATGACACGTGAAAGACCAGCAGATGTAGTTTTCATTGATCAAAAAAAAAAGGCACATGACTGTGGTGCCCGTCAAGAAACTGTGGAAAGCATCGATTATTGATGAGCCAGCACTAAAGCACTGACTGGCGTAGAAAATATGAAAAATGGGATTAACGACCAAATAATACTCGCGGAGGACTACGACGACATCTCCTTTGTGCTGTGAAAGCTTCTAGGTGGCTACGATATATGGGGTCTAGAGATCAATATGAGAAACCCAATACATGTCAATTGGAGATCCATCTATGGACATTGTGTTACGAAGTAGAAATATAAAGTCAGTCCAAGAATATAAATATTTAGGCATTACGATTACCAGTAATGGAACTATTGAACATGATATTAGAAAGAAAGGAGCAACTGGCAAACGAATTACACAAACATTACATCCTAATATCATATTAGGCCAGGCATGATTCACGACTGGTTTCCATATGGGGGAAGGAAGAGAGGTCGTTTTAGAATCAGCTGGAACTCCAGGATAAACCAAGCTATGGAGGACTAGGAGGGCCAAGAAGATGGGAAATGGGATGCAAAAAACAGTTTTATTGTCAACAATAATAATATATATAAATATAAACGTCTAGCTTTGCCCGTCTGCCTGTCCGTCTGTCTGGAACGCTTTTGTGCATTTATAATTAAGATAAAAATAATAATTATTATAATTATTTTTTAGTTTCCAGTCAATTGAATGCCAAATTTTGTAATTACATTTAAATAAAATATGACCTGGTAATGGATAGTCTTTTTACGACGAGTTATCATCTAGTTTTTAATATTTACGTACCTCTCCTCTGGACTTTGGATTAATTAAAGTTGGTATGAACATAATCAATTCGTGTCTCCCATTAATATTTATAATTGATTTAACCACTTCATTTACATAATTTTTATGGTCCAAAAATGCTTTCAAATTTGTATCATTCATTGGAAAATGGTAATGATAGATATTGATATTTGGTATACTGAAAGGTGCTTCATTTATATTAATCGAGCCAACGAAATCGTTGATATTCGGCTTTGTTAATGGTCCTAGATTAAAAAACAAATTAATTTTAATTTTGTTTTTGTGCATTTATTCGTATAGTGTCCTATTTGTATATTATCCTATTCATTGCAGATGGGTCGTAGGCTATATGCAATTAAGTAATCACAATAATTAGTTTTTCAGTGATATACAATGAAGGCAATTAATGGTACCTCCATTTAATTTCCTTATAACATACAATAGTGCGAACTCTCTTTCAATTGTTAGTGATATGCCGTTTCTTAGAAAATGTTTTTTATCGCGATATATGTAGGGCACACGATGTACCGCGACGGCATTTGAAAAGAACTGGAACCATGAGCTATTTTTTATAAATTTATTTTCCCGCCAATTCTATTTCGATAGTTCATTGAAAACTAACTTAATAATAAATAGAAAAACGTTTCTACTTCGAATGCACTAGCATAGTTTTCTATCTTAGTGCAATTAGCAAGAGAATATTTAAGTATACACGTATGCAATGTATACACTAGCAGCAGGCACGATACATACAATTCCTCATAACGTACATTGTCAACATACGCAAAAATATGCAACTGTATATTCATTGTTTATTTTGGTTCCAGTAGAAAATATTTATGAACAACACACAACTTCTACACGATAAGCGACTGGAATTTACCGCACCGATTTTTCATATCACATTGACTTGCATACCGCGTCCGTTACAAAGCGATGATAATTTTTATTCTAATAAGTACCGTACCGTTTTCTAACACAACGAGATCAATAATTGATCGAACTATTGCGAGGATAGTAATTATTGTAATTATAGCAACTTATACGTATTTTAAACAAGCAGTTACATGAAATTTAAAAAAAGTTGTTGTTTTGCATGTCACTTGAAAGGCATTGATTTATTAATTTTTAGAAAGGAGGAGAGTGGGAGTAAGGAAAGAGAGACACAGAAAAAGATAAAGAATTGCGCGATGGAACAAAGGAGGGGTGGCTGAGGATTGACTATAGAAATGTATGGATAGGGGAACAGCTATAGATATGGGATGAAGAGAGGGAAACATTACTGATGTAAGTGAAGGGAAGAGATAGGGATGATAGTGTGAGGGAAGGAGGTAGTCAGATAGGAAGGGAAATGGGAAAAATGATGGGAAACAGAAATGAAGAGGGTCGGTTAATAGAAGGATGAATGTGGGGAGTAAGGAATTTACAACGAAAGTTATAACGTGGCCTAGGGGGAGAAAAGGTGAAGGGAGGAAGGGAAAATTAGAGCGGAAAGGATGACTTGAGACAAGTTCAGTGAGGAAATGAAGGACGGAGGAAATAGAGGAATTAAAGGTACGCAAATTTCTTGAAATAAAAGGAAGGGAGAAGGTAAGATGTCGGGGAACTTTAAGATAGTGTATAAGCATGTTGTACGACTGAAGAGTAAGCTAAGTGTGAGAGGAGGATGGTGTACTAGGGTTTATTTGATGTTGTGGGATTATTTGGGTGGAAGAGGAAGGGTGGAAGAGGAAGAATGGGAAGATGTAAAAAGTAAGTTGCCATCTGGTTTTATTTGGAAGTTGCAAGGGTCACGAAGGAAGAGTAAGATGGAGAGAACAAATGGAGAGTAAATGGAAAGTAAATTACGGGTGTAAGGAATTGTTTTTTGAATTAGAATTGTTATTAATTGTGAATTATAATTGTGAATTATAAATGTTAATTATATCAATAAAGGTTATCTATTATTGATTTTTAGACGGAACCGAGAACGGGACTTTTTCGCGGTATCTTTATGGAACGAAATGGTTCGTCGCGTTGCGAGTTTAGAACCAGAATTCTCATCATAAGTAACTTTGCTCTAGTACCAGAGATTCCAATGAATAATCGCCTGTAATTCGATTGTCACTCGTCTAGTATGATTTTAATGATAATTATGTAAAGATTGTGCTAACATGTATTAGGTTTGTTTAAGATTGATGAATTATATAATTGAATAGAATGCTCACCTTTTCTATGCATTAAAAAATTGTACACATCTTCTTCAGGATTATTTTGTGGAAGTGAGCAAGTGTTCTGATTATTTTGTTTCTTCATATCCAGTGAAACAAATATGGGTACACCTATATGGTCCTGTAAACAAAAGTTTTCAGACTTATTGTCATTCTAATGACTTCAATTTAATTGAACAAGAAGAAACAACAAGAAATCTACATGTGTTTAATTCGTGCCAAATATTTTGCCACGCTGGGCTTTTATAGAAACGACGTGAGCGAAAATGCCTTAAATGCGCTCAATGTCAAAAATGTTTTATTTATGTGAAGCATTTATGTTTATTGTACAGCATATTTTCCAACCATGTGTCTTAAAATCAAATTATTTTTTTTAGATAATCTGGTACCTAATAAAATCTTAAATTAGAATACGTATTTAAGCTCTTTGAATATACTACAAATATATTGTCACTTGGACATTTACAAGAATATTGTGTCTAGAAAGCATCCTTAGACTAAGCAGTATGCTTAGCTTAAGCATGTGTGCATACTTAGCAGTGTACTTAACAAAAGTTCTTGGGATGAATATTAAATTGTCAACATGAACTACCTCAAGAATATAATAGCTCACTGGGCGTTCTGTCATTTTGTCCCTATGCTTTTGTTTATTGATGGTTTCTATTTCTATACCTGAACATTTTGTCCCACCGGTAAATCTTGAATGACGTGAATATGTTTTTCGTTGAGCATACGTTTCGGACCAAATCCACTTAGCATGAGAAGTTTCGCTGTGTTGATTGGTCCTGTCGCAAGGATGACTTCGTAGCGTGCTTTTATTTTTATCCTTTTCCCATCGATTATGGCTTCAACACCTTTCACGCGTCTAGTTTAAATTTATTGATCAATTATACTTGGAATAAAGTTATAAGAAGTACTTTAGCAGTCAGATTTAATATGTATTTAATCATTTAAGTGCTGCAAGAAAAAGTTAAAAAAATGTTTTTATCAATTTACGTAGTAGATTTATATTAATATTTTTTACAATAAAATTTCATGAAATTAAAGTATAAACGAATTAATACTTTTTCTCATTAGTTTTGTTTCATACTAATACATTAAAATATTATTTTATTATTAGATACAAGTCTGTACTACTCTTTATGGCATTTGATTATATACGAAACCGTGTACGTACTTGTATCTAAGTGTTTACTTTTTACCTTCCTTGAACATATCTATAATAAATGTAGCCCCATGGTTTTGTGATTTTTTTAACTTTATTCAATTTATTACTACACTTGTGAAAGAATACTGAGGAAAGGGTATTTTAAACTTGGTTATTTACTTGTCATGAGGATCGTCTGCCAAAATTTTTGTTACCAGAGTTTTCTTTGCAACGAATAAGTTGTGTCGTCGTTTTGTTACTTTGAGAAATGCTTGAGCAAAATTCTGTCTCATTCCGTCTTTCAAAGTCAATAACACATTGTAGTAGCCTAAATATTCATCTGGAACTTTTATCTTTTCATAACTGTAACAAAAAAAATAAGAAAGCAACTCATGTGATATTTGCTTGTGTCTTTTTCTTGATTAAAGCCAATGGGAAACAATTACACTTATAATCCTTGAATCGTAAATCCTTTATAGCGAAGGACTAACATGGTTACCTTCCGGAGATATTTTTCAGTTCGGAATGAACTGCAAATTTACAAGTGACGATAATTGCACACAATTACAAAATGATTCAACCGGATAATATCAAACACAAACATAAAAAAAATTATTTTGTAGTTAAAATGTAAAACAAGTTTGGATTAGAGACATACAGCTTTTAGTTTTAGGTTAAAGTGGAGTGGGTGTCTATAGCCTGACGATACATCTTGAAGCCTTAAAAGAGCCATGCAAGAAGTGTTGCATACGCAGCGAAATTTATTCTGAATTTCATTATTTCTGGGCACTTGAAATGTTATTGAGCTGCATCGGCATATCTATTATTGGTTATTTCTGGATGACTAAACTTATCTAACTTTAGAAACTTTTTAGGTTCATTTATGGGTTGCAACGTTTATCACCTACTAACTTACCCCAATGATTTAGCCGCGTCAAAGATCAACTTTTTATATCGATTTTTTTCAATATCATCGCTAAGATTAAGCACAACTTCTCCTTTTCCACCAAACTCGAAAGCATCTCCTACCTCTCCCAGAAACTTTTCGATACGGTTATAATGTTGTTTAGCTGCTTCCCATGATAGACTCGACCATCTTTTAAAATCTGATTTAATGCCGCGTTGATAATGAATATTATTAATAGTTGTTGTTCCTCCTAGTGTTTTTCCGCTTGATATGATACATCTTTTATCCTAGAAATAAGCATTTGTTTTAAAATTTTGTAAACTCCTTACAATTTAATTTATCAGAAATAATAATCTAACCTTCATTGCATTACACAAATGTGCTTCAGGTTCAGTTTGAAATCTCCAATCATTATTTTTATCGCGCACTTGTTCAAAGAATCCCGGAACATGTGATGTAGCAGGTGGATCATCTCCGGCTTCTATTAGAAGTACAGTCCAATTTGAAAACTCCGATAACCGATTCGCCATTGTGCAACCGGATGCTCCTGCTCCAACAATTATTACATCGTAGATGGGGTATTGGTCCTTAAAAATAAATTATATGCTGATATGGAACAAAAAATACACGCTCTGGGTGAAATTAATGTTGTGTCGTTTTGATGTTACTAGCACATTGTTGCTTCTTATTGACGTAAAATGAGGATTTGATTCTAAATTTAATATATATTATGATTGTTTCTTCAGGTTATTGTATCTTTATTAGTTTATAGATTCCGAGCTTTCTTGTACCAAATAAATGTGGGCCCATTTCACGAGAAATCACTACACAATCGCACCCATCATGTGCGGTTCTGAAGTTTCTTATACCCATAGATCTTTTGTTGTTAATTCCGAAAATAGTAATTAGACATGGGTTGTTAGGGGAGTTCAAAAGTTGGAAGCTTACTAATATTTTCCGAGGGTCTTAGAATCTTTAGTGACATCTATTGTGAAGTTTTAAGTCATCAAAGCTTATTGCAATCATTATTGAAAAATATATCAAGAATTACTTGATTACTTGAAAATTATGGCAGCCTTAAGCTTCTGTAAGTTAGCCGTAAACATCTAATAAACGTACTTCGAAATATACAAGTTGTTTCATATTATATTATATTATATTA
>WYDF02284268.1:0-16837 GCA_009867245.2 Adranes taylori | reverse complement strand
TATATATATATATAATTATAATTAAGAAGAAGCAAAATAAAGTATAAAATATTGTCAAGTGCATAATACATTTTAATACAATTTCTTCACGTGATAAACAATATTAATATACATTTAAACAAATGAATGAGTGATTTGAATTCCATATTTTTTTTTATCTTAGTAGTGGAATTTATGGGACTAAGAGAACAAAGTAAGTGGAAGGATATCTAATCTTACCTCGTGCCTCTCTTATCTCTTCCATGACAAATAATACAAATTAGATCTAATAAGATACCATACACAAAATTTAGTATACAATGTGACTTTGTGACTGATGCGAAGTTGAGATATGTTTTAAGCCTCAATATGAAGATGGCGTTACTCGAAAAAACTATTCTTCTACTACAACAGTACGTACATACCTTGAAAGATGTATCTAAAAATATTGACCTGTTTAAAAGGGCAGTTGTTCTTTACGTCAATGTTTTGTTAAAATAAAAATAATATAATATCGTCTATTCAAATTAAAGCCGAGTTGAGCGTCACATACGGGACACGGGCCCACATTTACCACCTTTGTCATCATATGAAAATATTGTACTCAGCATTTAAATTTGTTCGTATAAACAACTACGACCATCACGGATGACATGCAAAAAGTTCACCAAGTGGGTATTTCGAAACAATATGAATGTCAAATAATGTCTCTAGAATTGGACATACGAACATTTCCAGGGTTCAGCGAAAATAGTCGGAGTTTCTACGTCGATATATCAGTGTCGGCCATCACTTCATTCCTGAAACGAAGAATAGTCAAAACAGTAGCGAAAAAGACGGAGACGGTTTTATCAGCCAGGAAGGTGATGGCGACTCTTTTTTAGGATAGTCCAGGGATCCTGTTCAATTACTAGTTACAGACAAAGATAAGACAATTACAGTCGCAATTGTAGAATAACAATCGTGTTATTATTACTAAATCGCTGAAAAACGGTTCTCCAATGGGTTTCCAATAAGATAACAAACTCACACTTCGGCGGTCGTCATGGTCAAATATCACGAATTGTAGTTTGTATTGATTGGACCACCCAGCGTATTCACCAGATCTGGCCGTCAATGAGCTATTCCTGTTTCCTAAGCTCAAGGTTTGACTCAGAGGACCAAGTTTTCATCGAACGCGGAGATCATCATAATTGCGTCTGTTCTGCAGAGCAAAACAACAATTATTATTTGGACGGGTGAAAGAGATTGGAGCATCGCTGGAAAAAGTGTAATGACTTAAAAAGAGTTCAACAAAGAGACTATGTTGAAAAAGGAATTTGAGAAAAAAAAATCTTTCTATGTTATGTTCGCAATATTACAAGCTACCCATGTAATACGAATTGCCGATTTCTTCGATTTGAAGCTCGCATGGAATCTGAGCCGCAATTTAAGCCGTGAATTTATTCGCAACTAATCCAATATTAAACCGCCGCCAGATGTAAACCGAATGCGATTTATATACAAAATTAGATGTAAAACGAGAGTCGCGCTATTGTTCACTCCTTTACACGAATCGCCTATGATTACAGCATATGATGAATATCGTCTATAATGGCATAATTCACAAGTGAATTAGGATTTTATGTTATTTCAAATCATCCATCCATAAAATAGTATACATAATATTAAATACTTCAACAATTTCTAAAATAAATGTACCTAAATAATAAATAAACTTAAATACCCTATACCGGTAACATAGTTTTCCTACTTAAATCCATCTACATTATATAATTCATAAGGAGCTCTCATTACGTTAAATTTAACATTAACTAACCTTAACTTTAGCATCTATTATTTATTTTAGTATAATGATTAATTTGATTTTTTTTTTCTTTTGCTTCATAATATGCTACGGAAAGCAATAGCTGCCAGATAAAAGTATTAAGAGTTGTGGGTTAGATCGAGCGTAGAACTTTATATCGTTCAAGAGTCCTAATGAATATTGTTGTATCATTTTATAATAGTTGGTAAATACAAGACTTTAGTTAGTGACATATGATAAAATCATATTTGAATTAAAATAAAATTTATTGTTATCTCTACAGTCTACAACAAATCACGTAAGCAGCTCACCAGCAATTAGGGTTAAAAAGCTGCAGATATAGATGAGTACCCAATTTAGAGGTAAAAAATCTCGAAAACGATCAGACGATTTTTCACAATACTGTGTAAAACAAGTGGTGATTCTAGTATCTCAAAAGAGCATCAGGATTCAATAGAGCCCAACACAGACTTCTAATGAGTCCGTTGTATGGACGTGTCCAAGCTATACAAAGGATGGATTGAAGAACTGTTAAAAGTATTAAAAGGAAAGAGAATTATTTATCACAATCAAACATTAAAAGGAATAATTACGCAGATAAATCAACAGAGACTGCAGACGTGCTCCAGAACGTCGAGCATGTATCTGATAGGGTTAAAGAGAAGGGTTGCTATTAAACAGAGTCAAGCTATTTCACGCGACATTATAACCAACATGTTTAAAATCCTTTCTAGAAGAGCAAATTTTGAGTAAGAGTAGGATAAAAATCCTATCCAGTATTTACGTATCAAAACAAGGACTGCTTCAAGGGTCTCGTCTCATTTACGTCCATGACATGCTACCAGGAACTACAAACCATAAAAATATTGCAACTCCTTCTAGTACTGAGCCATTTTAAGTACGCTTACAATGAAACCTTTTTGTACGAGCTCTAAAGTTGGAATTACAATATTGAAGGCGGGATCTTAGTTAAGATTACAAACAGTAATAAGACAACTGATTTCTACGTACAAATATTGAAAACAAAGACAAAAGCGTCATACCTGGGGATTACTTCTGACAGTATTGAACAGAGATTGAACTCACTCATTAAACTTAGAGAAATAGTCAAGATGAAGATAGCGCATACAATTTTTGGCATAGTGAAGTACGGTATGGTAAATATGACCACCAAATTACAGTATTCTACTGCCACTATAATGCTACGGAGAGATGAAAAAATGCATCCCTAAAGCAGTGATGAGGAAAGTAGTTAGAAACATATTAGATACATCATGGTATTTAAGGAACGAACAGATTAGATATTAAATTAGTAGAAATGGCCACAGTTATAAGGGAAACATAAACTATGGGAAAAGTGCTAAAGCGGATTTGCAAAAATTCTTTGCAATGGTTAAATATAAAAATTAATTATAATAGTGTAATTATTCATAGTTGGTTTTTGCTTTAAAAATTAAAAACAGTTAATAAAACTCCTAACATAAATAAAACTCCTTATCAAAAAAAAAGTTTATCAACTTGCCTTAAGAACCCATGTGCCACCTGATGCACCAGAATCAAGTAGACGTACCCAGTATGTATTCCGGTTTCCACAATTGATTTGAAAAGAAATTGTTAACAATCGCGATATCTCGATCGTGATCGGCTGTTGCCATGATTGGCGCGATTGTTACGCTATCTGGTACGACGATGCCCATGGGTAGGAACGGATCATCGACTAAACGCCGACGAACTGATTTTAATGACGGACGGCTCGGTTTTAGAGTTATACTTGTTTCGCGATGAATTGTAACCTGTAATATAATAAATGAAACTGTAAGAAGGGCATTTATTTATAAATTTGCATTAATGGATTCATTAATTTGCAGTAAAAATTATATATTAATTATATGCAATGTGTCCCCCGGAAAAAAAGCCATGTTTGCTTTTCCATAATAAATGATTTATAGTTATTTTGGTAAGCAGTATTAATTGTAGACGCGTCGATAATTCAAGATGTCTCTTTGTTCCTCGAATTATAATAGGAGATATAAAGTTGCTTTTTCACAGGCTTTGCAAAGATTTCCTACTTAATAGGATTGTAATTGGTTTACATAAGTAATCGTTTTAATCAGAGACGATTACTTATGTAAACCATTACTTATGTAAATGGAATAACATGGAATAACAATCAGAGACGCTGGAATAACATCGAAAATCGGTGGACTAATATCACTAATAGAAAACATAGGAATATTTATGTCAATCCAAAGGCTGTGGATTTTGGTACTGTGTGAAAAAATTAAAACAAAACGAAGTTGACATTATTTTTCCCGCTATTTGCTTCCACATCATTTAGAAACATCACGTTAGGAATGTTATGGATTTCTCTTTTCTGATTTACGGATATCCAAAACAATTTCGGACTCAATTTCGGCGCCATATTTAGATTCGTAGTTATTAGTGCAGTGTGAATATCAACTTTTGCAATGATTTCGTAACATCGAAAATCGAAGATAATCACCTTATTGATTACTATTAAATTTCTTGTGTTTTGCAATTAATTTAAGATGCAAGTATGCATGACTTTATATTGGACAGGATTGAATGAGGTGACAAATAGTATACATAGGAATGATTTAGGAAAAGAAAATGGAAGAGGAATAATAAATGAAGTGCAAGAGAGAATGAGAGATGAGGAAAAGCAAGCGAGAGAGAGGGAGAGAGAGTGATGAAAGAATACGCAAAACCAGGTATAATGAAAAGTACAAATGGATAAGAGCAGAAGGAGGTATGCCTGAGTATTTAAGGTCTAGATGAGAGCAAGAGAATGTGTAGGATTTGTAATGAGAAGAGGCAAAATGGGAACATTGGGTGAAAAAATGTAAAGGAATAGAATGGAATGAGCAAGAGAGAGTGAGTCTAGAGTTGTGTAGAATGTACTGAAGGTATTGTTGCCAATAAAGATTTACTACATACAGAGCTCGAGGGAAGTACTATAAGATTTGAAACTCCATAACTTCCATATTTTTTGAAATTTCTATTTCAAATTCACACAAAATATTGAAAACAGAATGTAATCATTGAATTTCGGCTCTTTGTTCGATGTGGTTTCCTTTTATTTTGATTATGACCTGAAGTCTGGGAATGTCCAAGTGGCACACTGTACAAACATGCTGTTGTGGAATTCTCGCCTATATTCTACAAATAGTCGCTTTCCACGCGTCCACACTCTCATATCTGTTAGTCGATACTCTGCCCCAAACGGAGAAATCCATTGGATTCGCATCGGGTGAATTCGCAATATATTGTTTCTTGTAAATAAAGTGTAAAACACTTTTTTTGTAAAAAGCTTGGTTCAGTTAGGTCGATGAGTCTTATTGGAATGTAAACGGCTCCGAACCAATATGTTTATGCACCCGCGGCAGCATTTACCGTTACGCCACGACCTACGAAACCAGTGGAGAGCGATATTTGGCGGACACTGCGGCCCATACCATGCCGTTAACAGATATTTGCGAACTGGTCGCCACACGAACGTTTAAATTATCGCTTGAATTTCCTTTTAACCAAATGTGATCGTTTTGTTTATTTATCATTGGCTGAACGGTGAAAGTGGTTTCATCTGAAAACATGATGTACTGTAGCTCGTTTGTGCAAGCGCATCAGTTTTTTTGAGTTTTCTAGACGTTACTTACGCTGCCGTTCGTATAGATGGTGAACTTTTTGCAAACATCTTGAATGGCCTCAATTGAAGTTCATTTTTCAGTATGAGTCGAATGCTCCAATCGGATATATGCAATTTTTTTGCCATTTGAGTTGCACTGCGTCGTCGATTTCGTTCAATTTGGCTCTTCAGTTTTCGCACAATTTCTTTGCATATTGCCGACTTTTTTCGACCGGATCGATGGCGATCTGGCGACGCTGCTGATATCGCTGTAACGCGATATGGTGCGATACGCAAACATTTCGTTTCTTTTCAAATGTTACAGTTCACGATAGCTGGTTGTGAATTTCCAGCCAAATAGAGCGCAATCGAAATGTTAAGTTTCAATTCCATTATCGAATAAATAAAAATGGTGCGCTTTAGAAAATAATGCTTTTGCGTACTTATCGAAAATAAAATGAAATGTCATTTTTCAAATCTTCAACGCACTTTACAGTTTGACAGATACACCGACCTGAATTTGGTAACAGAACTTTCCTCAGACGCAATAATCACGTCTTCTGGTAAGGGGTTCCACTAGATCAGCGTTTGTCAACCTTTTTTGGTAAAAGTTCTGAAAAAATATCGCGGACTGGCGGAGCCGAAATTTTATAAATTAATATTTAATTATTATTATTTTTTGAATAACACATTTTTTTAACGCGGGTAGGAAAAAATTCTCTGCGGACCGGTCAAGTTTTTCCGGATTAACTATCAATGCACCGGAGCGACGGTTGAGAATCGCTGCACTAGACTGCTAGTCCATTGCAGATAAAATATTTTCTTATTGCGTCGACATAGTTGCTAGTTTAAAGTTATAGCCACGCAAATTGTGTTTTTGTTGAAAATACACTCTAAATTGCGCTTTAATATTTTACTCGGGCTTTCCGTTCTAATAGAACCGAAATTTAAATGATCTGCATAGTTATCCTGATTTGAAGATTTATAAGCGCATCTGGTAGCTTAGTTTCTCTTCTTTGTACTTTTTTGCCACGTTCCAATTCCCTCAGTCTTTTTGATGATGTACGAGTTCCAAGTGAGAGACTATATTCCAGTAATTACAATAAATGTATTTTTTACACAGGATAGTATTTCATTTCAAAACAAACTTTATCTCTTTCATTATGACACTATCACTTACTGTATGTGAATTTCTATAGATCATAAATCTTATTCGGTTGAAAAATAGTGTGATAGTCCTTTCTGACGAATACGATTCACTGAAATAAGTGTGCTTGGACCTAATAGTTTCCATCTTTAGAGTCTATATCCTAGAATTTCTGCTTTAGTTATTGATAAATTCAGATCTCGAATAAGATTATTTAATTCTAACTGATTTATTACGTGTAGTCCGTCCTCTTGAGATGACAAACATTCATCATCGGTGGTCAATAACTCGACACTTCTGTAAAAGCATTACTAGTGTTTCACTAGAAACACCCTCAGCTTTGGTACTGGACGAGAAGCAGAGGGCAGACTAGCATAACTAATACTTTTCTTATTTTTGTTGGAAAAGCCGAAAGTTTTCGTGCAGCAAAAGTAGCAATCATTAGACTGATCCGTTACTTAACGCCAAATCATAGGTATTACAGATGGATTTGCGATGTTCTAACTGTTTGACCAGCTCCTCAGAGTAACAGCACAAATGGTGGGAGCCCATGGCTTGTCTTGACGTTTAATGCTTAAACCAAAATAATAAAAATATAAGTTTTCTATTAAAGGTATAATATTCCGCTTATGCTGGCGGGTAGTGAATTCTCCACATACATAACAGAAGCTGTTTAGAGTCTTTATAACGTACGGGACATTATGAGAAAGTAAGTAGTCAGCTGGGCTAGACCTCACGTGATCTTGAAGTCAGCACATCATATACCTATAAAGTAAACACTACACGGACCTTACTGGGATACTTTCGAAAAATCTTGTACCTCCTACACGATTAGTGCATGTTTTCCATATTTCAATCCAATTTGGGCTTGGTTCTATAAGAAATACACATTTTCTCATTTAAATACATGTAAATCAAAGCACAAATGCTCTTATTTCAGTATGGATCTATTCCATTTCATTTTCAAATTCAATAATAATAATGACAATCAAAATAAAACACTCAATATATTTGTGTTATAAAAAAACACTTTGTATAATTGGACAGCAATTATGATGCATGCGCAGCATAAACAACTGATAAGACTATAGTAGGTAAGGAGAAGAATGGGGCCTGTTGGGCCTGACTTCAAGGTCACATGAAGTCTGGCCCAGCTTACGCCTTATCTCCTGTTATGAAATAAATAGACGTTCAGTTATCACAAACTCACTTAATAGCTGAACAGGTTTAAATATGATTTTGGTTTGAATACGTTCTAATGTTTTATGTCATCAGTTAAATTTTTCATTTTTAAGTTGAGTTAAAGATTATTAAAGAAAAAAAGTTTATAAGTTTTGAAACCACCTTATAATATTAGTTTCATAACTACCTTGGCACAGATTAACTATCAATGCTATTATAAAACCACCGTAATTATAATAGACAAACATAAATTACTCTTTATTTCATAAAATATTTTTGCACTAAAAAAAAACTAGAAATAATCAGATCATACTTTTTAATTAGTTCTTCAATGCAACATCAATGCAAAAGTAACTGGAGGCAACAGAACATTGCCTAATTAATTATTATGGTATTTTAGATAAATCATTTTTCGAATTTTGTATTATCTGTTACATGCGTTCAGTATATAATCCTTAAAAATATTATTTTGTTTTAAAATATAATAAAAACAGAAAAAATCAAGTTTAAGACATTATACCAAAACAAAAATTGGTTCGTCTAATTCACAATATATTTATTTACTTAAATGTTATTATACAAAATCTTCTCGAACGTTTTCAGCTATATAGACATCATCAGGAGTACTACAAAATCTTATTATCATTTTAAGTTAAGAAAATACTAAAGCTATATGAAATAAATTATAATATCAGGTACTAATCTAAACATACAAACATGTTGATATACCATTTACTGTTATTATGAAATTTGCTTTATAAAATCGAACGTCAAACATAAAATGGAAGAATATTGTTAGAATTAACATTTCTTTCCTTAAAATTTATTTCTCCATTTAAGTTTTATAAATATTGTAGTAGGTTTTGTAAAACAACATTTAAGTAAATAAGTATATTGTGGATTAGACGAATTAATTTCCATTTTGTTATTCAAGGAATTGGGAGATTCGGGTCATGAAACAGATGTCTGTATCTTATATAGTCACAACTACACAAGTGTTCAAAATATGAGGTCAAATAAATACGTATTTGATAGTATAAATTCAAAATTCATCTGGCGAGTATTACAGAAACCCATTGGCAGAACAGTGACCATTTCAGAACAGTCAACAAATTTGTGCTGGGCTATGAACCGATTAATGAACGAGCAACTCTGCCCTAAACATGATGGCACTATATGCTCCCACTCATGATGCTGATGACGAAGAGATCGATGAGTTTTAACGAACTGTCGAAGTGGCAATAAATAAAATACCGTGCAATGGATTTCAATGCGAAAATCGGTTGCACTGCCAATGATGATCATATTCGCCAACTAGTAGTGAAATTTGAGATACGAGAACGGAACGACAGAGGAGAACGCATCATCCAATTCTGCATCGAAAATACGCTTGCAATTACCAACTCGATCTATAAGAATCAAAAACGTAGATTATACACCTGGAGATCTGATGGACACACAAGAAATCAAATAGATTACATCTTGATTAAGCAGAGGTGGAATTCCTCAGTGAAAACGGCGAAAATATTACCGTCTTCAGCTTCTAGAAGCGATTATCACCTGCTGATATGTGAATTTCAGAAAAACTTAAAATCTATAAACGACGGAAAATAAAAAGGCTGCCCAGACTCAACGCTGACCAGCTGACAATAGCATCATTCGCGAAATCGAACCTTAACTCGAAGAACTTCAAACAAAAAATACTAAAGCTATATGACAGGCTGTGAAAAAGTCTCTAGTCACAACTTTAGAAGAAACACCTCAAGAAGACCAAAATACTGTTAGACAGCCTGGGTTATCAACGAAACAATAGACCTCATTCGGGAACAAAGGAATATCGAATCCCGGGATCTTGGCAGCAATATAGATCGAGAACTTACCAATCGTTAAATCGGGAGATATATGCTACTACTAGCAAAGACAAAAATAAATATCTGATGAATGTTTGTATAAAAAATCAGAGTTACTCTGATACTAATAACTCCAAAGACCTGTTCACGAAGATACGTTCTATCATTTAGGAGTTGAAACCCCGACATTGGGCAATTACAGATCAACTTGATTGTTTGAATACGGAACTAGACCAAATTTCAGCAAGATCAACTATAGACGACCCTTGGAGAATTTGGAGTATCATGTCATCTTATGACTGTCGTCAAAAGCCTCGCAGGAGGCCGTTAAAATCGATAACACATTATCCGAAAAATGTTGCATTGCGAAAGGCGTTCGTCAAGGATGCGTACTTTCATCTCTTCTCTACAACATCTATAGTGAAGTAGTGGTGCAGCTCTCTTTAGAGAACTAAAACGGAGGAGGAGGAGTGAAGATCTGTGGAATCAGCTTTTCAATCTTTCGATTTGCGGATGATACTCTTCTGATAGCTAACAGCATAGAAGAGCTTTTAGAGTTTCTTCAAAGACTGGAAGACGTAAGCCGAAACTGTGGGCTAAAATAAATGCCAACAAGAGAAAACTCATGATAGTAGACCGAGATAACGAAAATCAAAGGCAACTTACAAAAATCGAGAACCTTGAAATTGTCGAAATATTTGTGTATTTGGGCTCTTGCGAATTGGAACTAAGACGGCGAATTGAAATTGCCCACTCGGCCATGATAAAGCTAACAAAAAACTGGCGCAGGATGCTACGAGTTCCCTAGACGGCTAGAAGAACAAATGTCTGTCTTAAATGAGGTCAAACCCGTACCAAGATTGTCATCGATGATATGTGGACGAATTATGAAAATTTTCTCTCGATATGACAGAATGGAAAAATTTGTTGTTAAGGGAAAAGGAAACAGGGCCGATCTCCAACTCAGTGGACCAATATTATTTCGAAACTAACAGAAACAAGTTTCACTAAAGCAAACGATCGACAGACCTGGAAATCAACGGCTAAACGAATAATACAGAGATTAGTCGATTGCTCTATTCAACGACAACATTCATCGTAGTCACCACACGTCGGTCACGACGTTGGACGAAGAAGAGAAGATAAATTCAAAATATAGTCATTGAAAAATTACATTCAATCTACAAGTATAAAATATGTGGCAATGTGGCACTAAAATACTATTTTGTGGATTTTCTTAGAAATTCCGTCTTTTCTTTGAAATTCATAATAATAATAATTTGTAATTTTCTTTATATAATGCTTAAAGTGTTTAGTTTATTCTAGTCCTTTTTTACCATCATTATCATTCAGCCAATTTGGATTCATTGCTCTACCTTGGCTTCCCGTAGTTTTCTCCATTTTCCCGATCTTGTCCTACTCTCCTCCAGTTTGGCCATACACTACATATATCGGCATCCCATCGAGTGAGTGAACATCTCTCGTTTTTTTTTCGAAATGCTTCTTGAGATGGTCTTCTTTCTAGAATCATCCTTGTCCAATCAGTGTTCTAACATGAACCGTTCAAATCTATTTTAAAATCGCATTTGTTCGACTACGCCTTGTTTGATTTGAATGCCTTATATTGAAGACTTTGGCGCCTACATGTATTTTGTCTGTTGTTTTTCTGTTAATCTGAGTATTTCTGCCCCAAAGGTAAGACCGGGAGGCCTCATTTATTAAATATCTTCCTCTTTAACATACTGAAGTATCTAAGCTCAAAACTTTATTCAATTTACCAAATACCGCCCATAACAGTAACCAATCGTCTTCTCGTTAGTTTGGTTGTGTCCTTCTATGATGGCCATCGCCTAGGTATTTGTAAGGGACAACTGTTCGATTACCTAGTTATGTACTCTCTCATTATCAAATTTGTCATAATTTGGATTTTCAACGTATTTATTTTCAGATTCACAGCCTTTGAGGTATGTTCTAACATCAATTTGGTCTGTCATCAGTAATCAAAATGGTATCGACGGCAAATATAAGGTGGTCAAGTTTTTCGTCATTGATCTTTATATCCAGATCTCCAATATTTAGCTTTTTCATATTGAGCCACCTATTGTCCTACCATACAAGTCCGACTTCAAATGTGTTGGTCAAATAACCTGTATAGAGCGGAAACTTTCGGTAATTATGTAAAATTCGTAGTGTGAGTTGTCACTATAGATGGCGCTAGATAATATCCTTTGGCGCTAATCAACTAATAACGTGTTTATTATGAGGGCTATTATTTGGTGAAATAAGGGTGATAGTAGTAGAATCTAATAATATTCGTAATACTAGTGTAAGTTGTGGAGTGTTTGTTGGATAATTTTTGTTGATTGTGCTTGTATAATTCCTACATTTCTCTTTAATGACAATCCGTTTCAAAATGGTGCAAGCATAAATGAAGGGGTCTTTTCATTTAATCTTAATCTTCTTCAATTAAACTTTTCAACGACTACTAGATGGCGTTATTGAGATGTGACATTAGAATTTGACATGTTTTATTGTTCCACGGCTCAATAAAACAAAATACCTACGAAGTACAGTGACTCTAGTTTCTCTTCAAAGCGAATAAATCTTTCGCTTTTTACTAAAGTTACAGTGATAGCTTAGAAATAGATCTAACAGTTTGTTTGAAAAAGTCGTTAGTCGAGATACATCTCTGATTAGATATTATCTCATAGTTAATAGTATCACTTACCTGATTATTGTTGTACTCTATTTTCTTCACCGATTCATATTTGGGGGACATTTTTTGTACTATAGGAGGTACAAGTAATGGATTTATATTTAATTTTGGCGTTGTAGGCACTGAAGTCCTTATAAGTGAAGTACTGGCTTTATTTTCGCTTTTCGGCATCGTTTTCGGTGTCCTATAAAACATATAGTATTACATTAATAATTCAGGATTTTAACACTAGTTATTTGAAAGTACATACTCTGTTAAGGGATTATAAATTAATATTAAAGTTATAAATAGTTTTTATGAAATAATCATCAGTTTATGTGTTGACATTGGTCTTGCGGCCTATAAGAACTTTTAAACACACTAATGCGGTCCTCGAGAAAAATGTTTCCCCGTCATTTCGAGATTTGAATTTTACCATTTTACATATTCCCCCTCCCGAAATCAAATGATCATTACTGACATATGACTAATAGTAAAATGACCAGAGAATAACTTATTACTCTTGGTCAAATATAAGAAATGGAAGTTTAATTTACAAAATGAGACAAAACAGTGCAGACAATTTGTCGTTAATGATTAATTCCTTAAATAAAAACTCCACATTAACTCGTTATATGGAAACACGATTTAGTTCCGGCCCTGGCTATTTCAACAATTGATATTTCATATCTCAGCTGAGATTCACGCTTCTATGATATACTACCCTTTTGGAAACCAATCAGGTTATTATTTACGCGTGAATGTGGATGAAAGGGACAATAAGGTTTATTTTAGTGCTCAAAAGAATATTCATTAAACAATTCGGTATTTAAATACTTTTACGTTTATATAAAAAGCGTGCGGCGCTTATGATATATTTATACAGTAAGTAGGTTGGAAAAGGGATCCAAAAGAATCATTCCTTCATTTTAATATATGTAGTAATGTTAGAACATTGACATGCTTATATAGTTATATGAGAAAGCTTTGCGTATCAGCAGAGGATTTTACTATCAGATTTATTTGTTCACTGAATAATTTTATATTAATATTGTTGTATTATTGTAAAACAATGTTAGTTCCATCAGTAATTCATCAGTTACTTATAAAGAACGCAATTTATACAAAATATTGAAAAAAGTAGAAGTACTGTGCTTCTAAAATAAACAAAATCGCACAACTAATTTACAATCAATTAATAATAATAATAATATTATAAATTGCAAAACGGTGAACATGTAAGTGTATTACAAAATTTAGCAGTGTGGGAACGGTTGCCGGTAGCAGTGGAAGCTTAAAGACT
The DNA here is from genome assembly GCA_009867245.2 of Adranes taylori. Classification (NCBI taxonomy): domain Eukaryota; kingdom Metazoa; phylum Arthropoda; class Insecta; order Coleoptera; family Staphylinidae; genus Adranes; species Adranes taylori. The sequence goes on along the minus strand of WYDF02284268.1, from coordinate 3,228 downwards.
TTAAACCGGATTGGAATATATGACAAGAGAAAAGTATCGGAATCGCAAGAAGGGAAGAAAGGAAAGATAAGAGAACAAACACTGCTGTTTAATAATTGAAGGAAATTAAAGCAGGACTTAGAGAGTTGAAGGAAATTAGAGCGGAGATCAAGGAGATAAGGATTGAGAAGGGCTAAGAATAAAACGCAGCTTGGAAGAGAGTGAAAAGATTGGAAATTATGAAACACAAACGACAAAAAAGGAAAGGAAATTAAATGTCTTAAATTACGGTGAGGGAGTACTGAGTGAGGGAGTAGTAGGAATTGAAGGGACAAGGAATGGAGGATTAAGCAAGATATACAAGATCGTAAAGGCATAGAACTGGAAGACTATAAAAAACGGAGGTCTATAATAGAAAATTCACGCAACGGACAAAGTTGCTAAAATCGAGTGGCTTATGTATATGAGGATGATTTGACAAAAACGGAGAGGAGAATACAAAAGAAAATGAGAGAAGACCTTCTATGGACAAGAGAAGGGGTAATAAATGTGTTGGTTACACATAGGTGTGGATGGGAGTTCAATTATGCATATGGAGCGACAATGTAGAAATGTTGATTAGGTCACAATATGGATATTTGAATAGTACGTGAAACAATTTGATGTATGACTGACACATGGCCGGTGACACGGGTGAGTGAAGGAGGGAGAAATGAGTGAAGTAAGCAGAGTAAATATAAAAGGCAGAGCGAGTGGAGGGATAGTGACAGGAATAAAGATAGCGATAATAGAAGAAGACATAAAAGTGACGGATGGGGAAGGATGTTAAGGAAGAAATATAAAGAGGGGAGAGAATAATAAATGAATAATAATATATATTAACAGTTGTTAAATAATTCATTTTTAAGGCTACAAAAAGATCTAGGTACCAATGTTTAGATTGCGGTTGTTTATATTGTTTAAAGCACGAGTGTAAAACAAGAACTGTGGAAAACATATAACTCTATGATATTTCAGCATACCTGGAATGTCCATAACTGTTAAGTCCCATTGAACTAATTAGTTTCTCGCGCTGCAAACGAACTCGTTTCGTTGTAATTGCGAACGCACTAACAAACGCTTTCTGGCATACCTCTACAACATCCATTGACGGCAAAAACGGCACCAAATATTTGCAGGTTATTCTTCTAGGCGAACGAACTCTGAAAAGTTTAAATACACATATTTTATTAGAAAAGCAAAATAATTAAAGCGTAGTTTTAATTTATTTGTTTTCAATTATAGTATTTGGGTAATGACCCAGTCAAACATGGGTATAATGAAAATACATGGACTATGAATGGGTGCAATAGCCACTCTAACCCAAAAAAATGGCAGTTGATTATGAAGCTAAAATTATAGAATTCCGTAGATTTGTAATATTAGCGAAAAGTAAATTTAACTTTGAGCTTAATCAAATTGCAGATATGGATGCAATGTCTCTTAACTTTTGATGTTCCTTTTTAAATCGAACTGTAGATTTAAAACGCATTACTATGCAATCCTGCGATTTAGAAAAGGAAACAAAAGGCCTGAACATTTTCATCATCTGCTCATTATAAAACGAGTGTGGTATCTCTATCACATTTAAATATCAAGAGCCTAGACAATAAGATACTTAAATTAGAAGCAGAACTTCACAATATATTACCAACTTTTCTTATAATATCTGACCATTGGCTTGTTATGGAAAATATACAATCACTCTCTTTAGAGCACCACACCTTAGCTAGTGCATTTTGTAGAACAAAAAAATTGCATGGAGGAATATCCATGTTCAAATCAAAAGCATGCAAGTTTGACGCTCGTGATAGACGATGTAAGACATGCAGTGGGTCACAAAATGGAGTGTTGTGCTGTGGAATTTAAAACACGGCACAAAACTTATGTCTTCGGTATGTACTGCCCATCTAAGGTTAACTTTCATGATATATGTAACAAACTGACTGACATTTTTTCTGAACATCATCCTGGCTGGCGACTTTAATGTAATTTTTTTCTAATTGCTCCCGTAAATCTGCATTTCTTGATTGTATCAGTAGGCGTGTTAGTTTCTTTCAACAATTTAACTTGTTCTCAAATTCTCAACATGGCTTTCGAAAGAGTCTGTCAGTTGAAATTGCTCTGACTTGCTTCACTGATCCCATTTTCAGATCCTTGGATAGGGGACAGACAGCAGTTGGCCTTTTCGTTGATCTGTACAAGGCATTCGACTGCGCCAACCATGAATTTCTATTGGAGAAACTATACCGACATGGAGTGCGTGAATCTGATTATAATTGGTTTCGATCCTACCTAGAAAATAGATCTCAAAAGGTTATTTTTTAATAATAATGGCATTTTACATTCTTATGATGAGTGCCACTTAAGTAAAGGTGTCCCTCAAGGTACCAATCTCGAACCTACACTTTTCATCCACTTTGCTAATGAATTAAAAAAATATATATCATCTATATCTAGCATAACTAAAGTATTATAATTATTAAATTACTTCTAATAACATTGAGGAAAACCCAAGTTGTCTGTGTGTATGAAGCAATTTTGCAATAGGCTAAACTTAATTAGTTATTGTTAATGAGATTAAAACCACGTACATGTTGTTTAAGTCTGACCGATCTTCTATTAATTTTGATATTAAAGTTAACCATAATGTGATTCTCAGTAAATCTAATTCTGTGAAAATCTTGGGTGTCTATCTAGAAAGCTAAGCTACGCAAAATTTGCTACTCATTAAAAGTTATATCCTCATATTGCAGCCCAAGCATATGTAAACATATGTATTATGGCAAATTTTAGTCTTATGACTTATGGTGTAATATTCTGGTGTGGGGCTAAACAAGGGCTAACCAGTAGAATTTTTGTATTACAGAAAAGAGCCATTCGTACTATTTTTAATTTGAAATATTACACAAGTTGTAAACCAATATTTAAAAGTGAGAAAATTTTAACTCTATATGCTGTTTATATCTATTCAATTCTATGTTATGTACACAAACATTTTGACTATTTCTGCACTAGTACTATACATAACTATAAATATAAAATAAGGCACAAAAGTTATTCGTGTTACCAGAGCACATGCTCTCCATTTACGAGCGAAGCGTATTTTATAGCGGCTGCAGGCTCTATAATGTACTCCCTGAAGAGATGAAAATCTGCACTTCTTTTTATCTTTTTAAACGCAGTATAAAAACTTTGTTGATTGATTGC